>CM035434.1:131841074-132116074 GCA_020310875.1 Ceratopteris richardii | reverse complement strand
ATGTGTGTGTGTACATGTATGTATGTATATGTGTGGGTACATGTATCTATGTGAGTATGAGTATGCATATGTGTGTGTATGTAATATGCATGTATGTATGTATATGTGTGTATGCATATGTATGTGAGTATGTAATATGTATGTGTATGTATATGCATGTGTGTATGTAATATGTATGTGAGTGTATGTAATATGCATGTGTGTATGTAATATGTACGTGAGTATGTGTATGCATATGTCTGTGTATGTATGTATGCATCTCTCTCTCTATCTCATTCTCTTTCCATTTCATATCTCTCTCTCCTTCACTCTCTCTCTATCTCTCTGTTTCATCTCTCTCTCTTTCTCTCTCTCTCTCTCTCTCTGTGTTGCTCTTTATGTTTCTCTATATCTCTCTCTTTCTTTCATCTCTCTCTCTCTCTCTATCTCATTCTATATCAATCAAAAACAAAACAATCACTTACCTCGATGTAATTGTTTGGAGCGTTGTCATCAAAGTCTACTTAATGTTGTCCTCCATCCAACTCCAAAGAACTCATGCCAAAAAGCTCTTGCAAAACTAAGAGAGAAGAGAAATTAGAAAAGGGAAAACACAAAGAAAGGGAAAGGGTGCTACAGTATGTGCGATATTCACCAAAATTTCAGATCTAGAGAAATAGAGAGGTGTGTGTAGAAAAAGAGATAGAGAGAAAGAGAGAGGGAGAGAAAGAGAGACATGTGTGTACACAATATGCTCAAAATGTAGTTTGCGCATGCAAACTCAATAGTAGCAGACTTTGGTTCAATACGCAAGCAAATGTCGAATTTTTGCTCTCGGGTCCAGTTAAAACGTTGCCTCGGTATAAGCATCGGTATGAGCATCGGTATAAGCGTCGGTAATTTCCAGTAAATTATCGACACATATACCGACGCTCATACCGTTGGTATTCCATCCGTGATTTTTCAAGCATTTTCAACGGTCATACCGACACCGAGGGATGACTGTCAGTATGGACAACGTCAGTATGCCCCTCATATGTTGTAGTGTCTCCCTTCTCTTGATATTTGGAAGCAAGATGATGATGTTGATGGCCTCTCAGAGGTGCTTCTAGTGTTGCATGCTCCTTCCTTCATTGCTTACAAGGTTGAACTCCTTTTGAATAATCAACATACACTATCTAGCAAACTACCAAGACCACCACCTAGAAGAGAGAGCACATATCCATACATACTTCTAGGTCAAGGGGTGGATTTCCTTGGGGTTTTCCAAGTTTCCCTCATGTGGAGACTTTTTGCATGGTTGTATCATGCCCTCTAATTTCCCAATGGCTATCACATGAGGTTCATTACCATTCAATTGAAAGCTCATATGAATAAATACTCCAAGGTTTAAAACCACGAGTTCAACCCAAAGGTTCAAGGATGTTCCAAGGGTAAATCAAGGGCTAACGCAAGGCAAATATACATCATATTCTAACCCATATAACCCATATTTTTAGCCTTTCAAACCCATCGTTATACAATATTTTTCCCTCAAAGCATTTTCATCCTTGAAAATGAGTAGAAGCATTGTATGTGGAGTATTCCTCTATGCACCAATATAGGTAGGTTCCCCCACATGTCTTTCTTCTCTCTTTAGTGGAATTACATTATTAAGTCTCTTTTCTTCCCTTTCTATAACCTTACAAATCCACAAGTGGGTATCTTCGTGCACCCATGAGCAATCGCTTGAGTTAGTGCTATGAATAGAAATGGCATCCTCTTCTTTATGAATTGGATATCATTGGAGAGGAGGTACATACTTGTAAGAGAAATTATGTAAATCTATCTTGGTTTTTGTCCCTTGGTGTTGTAGTTATAAGGAATCTCTTCCCCAATATTGCACTACATTTATCTGACACATGAAGGTTCTCCTGAGGATCATTTCATGATTACCTACTTTACTGAATTATCATATGGAAAGTTTATGCTCAATTTCAAATCCACATGTGGTCAAAATCACATTTTCTAGTAGGTCTATGGGGTGATCTACATGACCCTCAATTGCAACTTCATCCTAGTTGGACTTAAATCGGGTTTATCCTATATCTCTTCATTAGCTATGCCTACTCTTGCACCAATATCAAGGATAGCCTTTGTCATGTATCCATTGAAGGTGGTTGGGAGACAAGTGTTTCCCTCATCCCCTTCACTATAGTATCCTACTATGTCTATATGGGCTTTGACTATCGATTGCCATTTTTACTAACTTGGTTTCATCTTCTTATTGTTTATCACCCTTTAAGTGATCCACAAGTTGCTCCCAAAGTTGAGGTTTAAGTTGCAATATCTCTCCAAGAGTCAATGTGCAATGAACTTTTCCCTTCTTGATTTCTTCCATGATTTGTGATCTTCCATCAATAGTTCTTGGCCATTTGAGTCTCATGCTAGGAGCATGACGAATGTCAGAGGTTTTCTCATATTCTCCACTATATTTGGGAAAAATCCTTAAACTAATTGCATCATCTCTAGCTATACTTAGGCTCAAGTTGCCTTCAAACAATGAGGAAGTTTGTAATGAATATGGATTTTTCTCAAAGTGCATCTCCACAAATGGGGATTGAGCTTTACCTTCTTTATTCCATCGTGGATCTTGCATTTTTGCCCAAAGTTCTTGAGGCCAATGCTCATTCACTTCTAGCTCCATTGAATCTACAGGATTGTCATTTTCTTCTTGTATGGTTTCTATGTGAGCTCCATTCTCTTTAGGTCTTCTTCTCCTTTGACTTTGTTTTGAAGGCATTCCTAAAACTAAACCTCTAGAATACAAGAGCAAGAATGGGGATTGGTGGTTTTTCTAGCAAATCTTGAGAAACCTCAATCAACATCTTGCACATTCCCAACCACTCATTCTCTAAATCCCCCTTTGGATAACAATTTTCATGTTGCTCAAGTCTTGATCCTTCTGTTAGTTTTAATAGATAAACTTTTAACATCGTATAAAAACTTTTGCGCTTAGGATATGCTAGCATTGATCATTCCTCATTATCTGTTTATTCCTCACGTCATACTTCTCTATTTGTGTTAGCTTCTCCACTTCTATTGGATAAAGAGGCATTCTCTATGGCGTTTAGGATCTTCTTTTTCTTTTGTTTTCAAATCTTTGAGCCATTTTGCCCACATATTTTTTATCTTTTCTCTCTTATTCTTCCATTTTTGTGCCTTTCTTCTTTTGAATGATTCAAAGGGCTTTAAAGAGGCTTATATTATCATTGTTAATGGATCTTTACGTACTTGACTCTTAGAACTTGTGGATTCACTCCCACCCAGAATGACTTTAGCTTCTTCCCTTTTAGTTTGGGCTTGACATATGGAATCGATAGGTACCATATTATCTTTGTGGCGTCTTGAAGGGTCAACTACCTCAATCACATTGATTTGTGAAGTTTATTGTGCACGGTTAGGATTCTTAGGGAAATATCTAAAGAGATGCTCTTTGGCACCATATGCACAATACCCTTCCCACTTTCTTGCAAGATATGAACTGGGCATGGGACAATCTCTAGTCAAATGGTCCCCGCCACAATGTTAGCATGGTCCCTTAAGGTTTGGTGGTATTGGGTTTTATTGATTTGGAGTACGATCCCTAGGTGTTTCATACATAAAGTTAACACACTCTAATCCAAATGGATCTAAACTATTTTTGTACTCATAGTATTATTGCTTGTATGTGTTTCCATAGGTATTGGAGGGATTTTCATAGCATCAATACTCATAATACTAGCTATTATAGTCCTAATTGAATGAGTAAGTATTGAAATCTTCCACTAGTGCCCCCTCTGTGTCATGTTCACGTCGAGTATATTTTATTGTCACTACACTATGAGGACGTTCTCTAAGCCGAAGGGAGTCCTTAATATTGGGGATACCTTGGAAGCTCCCTTGCTTGATCTCCTAGAGGATAAGCATATGGTCAGTATGGATATTGTGGAGGCTTCCTCACCTACTATCTATTATAGGGACATTTATTTGTTGTGTGATTGGTGAACTTATGCTCAATATAGCAATACAAGGAAGCTTCTGGGTAGTATCCTATAAGTAAAAGGGGGTATATTAGAGACTCCCCTCTAGGACAAGGATGGGTTGGGTGTTCCCCTTTGCATTGCATACATTCTCTTAGCATAAACATCCTCATAGGTTGAGGAGGATATGATCTAGAAGTGTTTGAGTTTGCGCCCCAATCCTTTTAGCCACTAATCTACCAACTTATCTACTGATGGTTTATGGAAAAGGCTACACTTGAGAAATCTTTTGACTTAGGTGAAGTTTGGGGTAGCTTCAAGTTCTTAACCAAGTAATCTTTGTGGTCTATACAATCTTTTAGACATGCATCAATGTTTTGAAGCCTCTAATCTATAAAAAGTCCTTAATCCTCCATTTAGTAGGCCATCTAAAAACAAAGAGATCAATTTTTCCTGAGAAGGCCATTCTGTCTTTGGGCATCTATCCACATATTGCTTGAAATGCCTGGCTACTAGTCTTATGATTTCATGGTTGGCATTTAAACTTGTGGATTAAAGATGAAGTTTCATGCTTGAATACTCTTGTTGCAAATTCACTAATAAAATAATATAGGAGATAATCTATGTTGGCAAAGCTAACTTTGTTCAATGGTTCAAACCAACATAAAGATGTACCAACCAATGTCATACTAGATGCTTCATATTGGGTGAAGAATTCATTTGCTTGCTCAGCCCTTAGTACTTTTTTGAATTCCGACACATGATCATATGGGTCTCCCAAGCCATCATAATTTTTCATGCAATTGGCTACCTGAGAAGGTCTAAGTTTTCTTCCTCCATCTAATGGCATTCAGACTATTTGAACAAATGGATGCACTACTTGACCATTACCCATGATAGATTTTTTGAGAAGAGGTGGTCAGGTTGGAATAGGTCTCCTAAATGTTGGATCTATCATAGAAGTTGTTATGGATGGAGTAAAAGACAGTTTTGGTTGAGGTGGAACACTAGCCCATTAAAATTGTCCTTGATTAAGGTTTCATAGTTCACCACTACTCCTAGGCTTATTGCTAAAGTTTGAAGTTGGTTTCTTTAAAGGAAATGTAGCTTGACCCATGCAGGTATATCTTGGCTTGTTTGACTCTACCATCTCCTTGTATTTCCTCTTTGATCTATCTGGATATGTCACTCCTGTGGTCTTCTCTAGATCTTGTAACTCATAAATGGTTGTAGGGTTGGTGCCACTCCCCATGAAAAGAGGGTAAGGCCACAACACCATGTATGTGCCCTTGATCAAGTACAACTCTATTAGATCATCTTCTTGAGGAATCTAAACTACTCTCAAGACTCTTACTACTACTGACTTTCCCCTAGGTAGTGGTGATTGGTTCTTCGTTTTCCCTAGGGTTGTCCAATGGCTCATCTTCCACAAGTTTCCCAAATTTATTGATTTTCTTTGGATGATCAGTACCCATGTCAAGGCTCCCATCTTTTCTATGTAAAAACCTCCCTTGAACTTAACTGTGGACCTTGATATTACCTCAATTCCTTGTAGACCTTGATATTACCTCAATTCCTTGAGTGTCTCAGAGTTTTACTATAGATTGACTAAGTCCATTATATATCTCAAAATCAATAGATCATTTTAAAGAAAAACAATTTTAATTGTATGGGATTCAAAAATCTTTCCAATGAGCTCTAGAGCTCAAAAAATGGATATTTAAGCAAAAAGATCAAATCTAGCTTTTGGAGATAAAAAAAGGATAATAGGACCTTTCAAGAACTTCTATGTGTTACAAACCCTTTCAAATTTTGATTTAGATTGTGCCTTTTAGCCCCTCAAAATTTTGGGAAAAAATAGTTGATACTTGAACTTCAAAACACCTAATTAGATGACACTTGAGAAAATGATACTTGATGAGTGTCCCGACACTTGGCCCATGATATCTATAAGATGTTGCAACACTTGACAAGTCTTGATGATACCTAAAGCTCATAATACTTGGATAATCTATTGGCACTTGGTTTGCAACATATGACAGTCAAAGTCTAATAATGCTTGACACCTATGAAGTGTCGATGGTACCTCCCATCGTGAGATTTGGAACTCATGATACAGGATACTTGATACATGATGGATGTTAAACAATAAAGATATCACAACACATGACACTTAAGTGTCAATGATACTTGGCATGTGTTTGTGATACCATGATCCCTAAGTGTCAGCAACACTTGGCCCATGACACCATGGCATCATGATACCATCCAAGTGTCATGATACCTAGGAGGTGATGATGATACCCAAGTGTCGAAGACACTAAGCTGTAAGTGATACTTAGTATGTATTGAAAATACCACTTGAATGTCATGACACTCAATGAGCGTCGGTGACATTGGCCAAGTTTTGGTAGTACTCTAAGAAGCAGGTTCCTCCTATTTTCTCATTTGCTCAAAAAGATCCCTATAAAATAGAAATGTGACTATACAACTCTAGGGTTTCACTCCATAATCATAGTGAGGTGTCCTTATGGAAAAAATGACTTTAGGTACTTGTATTGCTTACCTTGAGGATGTTATTTCTCATTTTTCATCTCCTTTGAGCCATTTTGCAAGCTACACATACAATCTAAGATTCCACAATGCCTATTTCTCTCTCTTCACACTCAACCATGAATACGCACAAATGAGAAGCACTTGGGTTTTTGGAGGTATGTATATATTATGGAAAATCTAACCTACTATCACAAAAACTCACCTCACTCTACTCTCCTATGGTCTCAACTATGCTAACTCTAACAAAACTCACAACACACCTAACTAAGCAACTAGGTGTATGGCAAGTGCAAGAATGAAATGAGATGGTAGTCCACATAACCTTTCACACACATCTACTCCACAAAAGGGATACAAGCATAACATAGGCACTCGAACATAGGCACTTGTCCCCAAAATGGTGCCAAAAACATGTAGCACTCATTAATAAGTGATCCTAAATATCAATCACATGTCCTATAAATGTAATCAAGTGGTTTCTTGACCAAAACATGCTAAAGGAGCATATAAGCATGTATCTAGATGACGGTTACACATGCAATGGACAAAGAGAAACCTAAGGCAAGTAAACATACACTCACACCAACTCCTAATCATTGAGTCATGCAATCCAACACATACACAACAACCAACACTAAAATGACCATATCTCCTCGCTCAAATATTGAAATATAATCAATATTGAGTTCCTCTTGACGAGATTTTTATTTTAGAAGTGGTATGGAATCATTATATTAGAAAATTTATATGATTCCTTGACCTAATTTTTAGGGTGGAGTCCAAAATTAGCTAGATAGATGTGCAAAACTCAATAAAGAACTCCTAAGAGAACGTGTGTTCACCTCTCAACCTCACAACGCTATATATAACTTCCTACTCTCTTTGTACAACCATTGCATGAGAGCCATGTGGCCTCATGCCCTCAACCACCATGACAGGTGGTTCACAGCCAATTATATCATAACATTTCCTTCCCCTTAAGTTCAGGGTTGTCCTTGAGCCTAGTCATGGAAGGCATAGGTGAGAAAGAGAAAGAATATATGTGTTGTTCCCAGCGAAACCTACGTACGTAGTGTACATGGTCATCTCTGAGTAATATTTCTCCATATCCTTCCCCTTAGGAAGACTATTGTGTTGGAGAATTCCTCTCTTATGTGTAGCAGAAAGTGTAGAAGACCTTCTCAGGATTAAAACTTTTACTTATAGTTGAACCTTAGAATGAAAATTGGTATCAATTGCAGAAGAGAATGAACTTGAGACTTTGGTCACTCATACTAGACACTAATAGCTTTCAAATGAGCTATCAAAAACTCAATTTGGAGTAGTTTTATTTTGGAAACTCTTTGCCTCAAAACAGGTTGCATGTCCACTCAGTTAGGTTGGAAATTGGGCTTCACTAAAAACTTAATAACTCATAGAGCATGATGAATTCGACAAAACTGTTTTTAGAAAGCAAAAGAACATAAGATAAGCTTTCTAATGAATATTTAAACTCTAAAAATAGATACATACATTGAGAGATATGACTCTTGCAATCAAGCTACCCAAAAATGGTGAGCGACTGGACATAGTCTATGACACTATAGAAAATGAAATGACTGAAACGAAATGAACTACCTACAAGGGGACTTCAGCACCTTCTTCCTCTATACTTGAGTGTCCTCCCTTGCCTCGTTTTTTAGCGAAGTGACCACCAGTTCTCATGATGACTTCATGAGCTCTTCTCCATAACTCCTCCATAACTTTGAGCAACCATTCTTCACATTCGGTTTAGTTTTTGGATTGATTCTCTTTTGTTTGATTCTCGTTTGGTCACCACTACTTGTTGAAGTAAATGCTTGCATTTTTCATTTTTTTATTTTCCTTCTATTTGAGGAAAATCTTTTTTGGGAAATATATACGACCATGCTTCTTTATTTTTAACATTCCCCCTCAAGCTCACATGTGAGCTTGCACCTTCAGCCATATCCTGCAAATTGATTTCATCCTTGAACCTCTTTAGTTTAGAACCATCTAAGAACTTCGTAAACATGTCTGCAACCTAATCATTAGTTCCAATGAACTTTATATCCACATCCTTGCTCAAAACTTTTTCTCAAACACAATGATAATGCAGTTCTATGTGCTTACTGCGTGTATGAAACATTGGATTGTTTGTCAAGTGAATGCTTGACATGTTGTCACCATAAATTTGAATGGTGTCTACTTGCACATCAAGATCATCCAAGAGCTTCTTGATCCACATAGCTTCACAAGTTGCAAAGGCTAATCCTTTATATTCAGCTTCTATAGATGATAGTGCAGTAGTAGGTTGCTTCTTCGAGCTCCGTGATATGTTTGCTACCTATCATGAATACATAACCTGAAGTGGATATTTTTCTTCCTTTGAACTAGCCCAATTAGCATCACTAAAGCCCTTCACCTGTAATTCTTCATCATATATATAAAACAAGGCATGATTGACTATGTACTTCATATACTTAGCACTTGTTTAGTTGGATTTAAATGTTCACTTGTTGGAGTTTGCATAAATTGAGAAAGAAATCCAACAATATAACACAAATTTGGTCTTGTGATCGTAGCATAGATCAATGAACCTATAATACTCCTGTATGCAGTTACATCATGTAACTTCTCTCCATCATTTGAGCATAGCTTCACATTTGTGTCCATAGGTTGAGTGAGTGGTTTGCATTCACTCATTCCAAATCTGAAAAGAATATCCAACAAGTGCTTTCTTTGCATCAAGTAGATGCCATGTTTCCCATAGACTACCTCAATGCCTAAAAAATATTTAAGCTCACCGATATGAGATTTTTAACTCCTTATCGAGTTTTCTATTTATCTCTTGTATTCCTACAACATTACTTCCTGTTATGATTAGATCATCAACATATATGCATATATATACCTGCTTGCCTTCTTCTTTCTTCATGTAGAGAGAAGTATTTGCACTACTTGGACGATACCCACACCTTGTGAGGTGCTCAACCAATCTTTGGTCCAGGCATGTGGTGCTTGCTTCAGCCCATACAAAGCTTTCTTCAATCTGCAAACAAAATCTAGATGCTTTTTATCTTCAAATCCAATCGATTGACTCATGTATACCTTTTATTGAAGTTCACCATTGAGAAAAGCATTTTTTATGTCAAGTTGGTACAATGGCCATGTCCTTGTTGCACTCACTGCAATCAAGGTTCTAATTGTTCCCATCTTTGCAACCGGGCTGAAAGTCTCTTCATAGTCGATGTCGTGAGTCTGCTTGAATCCTTTTGCTACTAGTCTAGCTTTATGCCTATCTAGAGAACCATCAACATTTCTCTTTATTTTAAACACCCATTTATTTGGAACAATTTTCATACCTTTAACCTTTGGAACTAGCTCCCATGTGTGATTTATCTTGAGAGCTTTTATCTCTTCTTGCATAGGTTGTTGCCTTTCTTTCTGTGTACATGCTTCTTCATATGTATCTGGTTCTTTGTCTTTGACCACCTGTGTCATATATGCAAAATAAAACTATCATAGCTCAGCCTGTCAATTGGATACCTTGTTCTTGAAGACCTCATTTCATTTCCTTTTGAATATTGCTTCTTCAAGTGGTTCAACTTTACCTTTGGTGTAATCACCTCTTCATACTCTTCTTCACTTGCATTTGAATCACTATTTTGGGCAGCACTTTCAGCTTCAAATCTTTCATAACCTGATGTTGGCGATGAGGAATGACTCCTTATTCTCCCCATCCATGTTGAGATTTCTCCATGTGAAGCTTTTGGACCTGACATTTGAGCGCTTGTTTGCTGAAATTCTTCTTGGACAACACCTCCATCATCTTCATAATCTTCTTCAAGAATATTCTCTTTCCCTTTGTCTCCAAACCATGGTCTTAGCTCATCAAATACCACATCTCATGAGACTCGTAGCTCCTTTGTCATCGGATTGTAGCACCTATATCCTTTTTGCTCCAATGAATATCCAATGAAAATACATTTTTCTGAATTTGGCTCCATCTTTGTCCTTCATTCTTGAGGAATGTGAACATAACACGCATCCAAAAACTTTCATATGTGTAAGGTTAGGTTTCTTACAAGAATAAACCTCCTTGAGAGTTAAAGTATGCACTCCAGTTGTTGTGCACTTGTTCATCAAGTAAACAGCCGTACTAGCTACTTCAGCCTAATAGTTTAGTGGAACCTTCATCTCGTTGAGCATGCATCTTGCAACTTCTGTGATATGTTTTTTTTTTCTTTCAACAATTCCATTTTGTTGAGGCATGTACCTACATCTAAATTGTCTTTTGGTGCCATTTTAATAAAGAAAATCTGAAAATTCTTTGGAGAAATATTCTCCTCCTCCATCAGACCTGAAAATCTTTATGTACCGTCATGTTTCCTCTTCAACTTGTGTTTTAAATCTCTTGAGCATAGAGAACACATATGATTTTTGTTTTATGGAGAATATCCATACTTTTCTTGAATGATCATCAATAAAAGTTACAAAATATCTATTAACAGCCATCGATGGTTGTTGTGATGGTCCCCATACATCCGTGTGTATCAAATCAAGGACATTCCTTGCCACATAGTTGCTCTTCTTGAATGGTTGTCGAGTTCACTTTCCTAGTTGGCATGCTTCACAAAACTCATGCAGTCTAGCATCATTGAATCTTTGAAGACCTCTTACCAATTCATTCTTGCTCATGTCCTTGAGCTTAGGAATGTTGATATGTCCAAGCGTTTTGTGCCACAAATCGATTTCAACAATCCTCTTGTTTCCAAACTGAATATACATCACCTTTCCATGTGGTTGTTGAATGTCCAAAGTGAACATCCTACCTTCTTTCCTTCCTTAAGCAATAACCTTGAATCCTTCTTTTGGATTCTTTATAAAGCAGCCTTTTTCATTGGAGATAACATGATATCCTTTCTCTACCATTTGTCCTACTGAAATCAAATTCTTTGCAATAGTAGGAACATGAAGAACATCAATCAATACCTTTTTGTCTCCAAGCTTGATTTCTCCAACATGCTCAATTGTGTTTTGAGTTTCATCACCAGTTTCCACACATCCTTTTCCACTTGGAGCTTTTAGATTTGTGAATAAATTTCCTTGGCATGTCATATGATTGCTGCAGCTTGAATCTATAAACCATTTTCGGTCATCACTTCTTGGGCTGTTGTACTCATGCTTCATGGCAAGCATGGTTTGCTTGTCTCCTTCACTTGATGTACTCGCATACTTATTTTGGCTCCCTTGGTTGCCTCCATTCAGCCTTCCATTCTTTTGCCAACAATCATTTGCATAATGTCCTATTTTACCATAATGATAACATGTTATATCTTTATGAGGATTGGATGAACCTCAACCTCTTCCTCTATTTCTTCCTCGACCTCTTCCATATGTGTTTTCATTTGAGTTGTCTTTGTTGTGCTCTGAGTTGTGTTGGCTGGAATTTGTGTTGTTGTAGCTTCTTCCTCTTCCTCTCGAGCCTCCTCTTGAGTTCCTTCCTCTACCTCAGCCTGCATATAACATTTGGCTATGGTTGTCCTTACCTTTGTTGCCTTCTCATTGTTGAGCAGCCTCTTTCGCCACAAGATTTGTATAATCTCGTCGAATGCTAGTAGAGGGTCTCTATAAAGAATGTTTGTGATGAGGGGCTTCCACTTCTCTTCACTCCTCAAGCCATTGAGGACTATTTCTATGATGTCTTCCTCTTCTATCTTACATGCAACTGATTCTAGCTGATCTCGAAGCTCCTTGATATTCAACATCTACTCACGAATGTTTTGGTTTGAGCTTTTCTTCATGTTGTTGAGCTTTTTCTTGAGTTGCATCTTCCGAGACCTTGTTGAGGTATCATACACCTTCTCCAATGCTTCCCAAACTTCATTGGCTATCTTTAAGCTTTGCACATGACCAATCATAGTGTTAGAAATAACTTATGAAATGAGGAACATCACCCTTTGATTCCTCTATGCTACACCTTCTCCAATGCTTCCCAAACTTCCTTGGTTGTCTCTAAGCTTTTCACATGACCAATCATAGTGTTGGAAATAACTTTTGAAATGAGGAACATCACCCTTTAATTCCTCTCTTCCTAATCTGCAAATTGTCTCCTTTATGCTGGAGTGATGTTGGGATCTTGAAGGTCCACTGGTTGTGGATCATCTCTCGTAACTAGACTCCATAAACCTTTACCTTTAAGGTAATTTGTCACTCTATACCTCCAAGCCTGAAAATGATCTTTGTCTAAGTTCTCAACTTGCTGTCTTAAATCAACCATTGAAAACTTCCAGGTTTGCAGTTTACCTCAAATATTTTGTGGTGCTCTTTCTTGACTCTACAAAGCTCCCCCTTGATTTGTAGCTTCTCCTTTGCTTTACTTCAGTTCTCATGCTTTGCCTCTTCAAGACCCAATGCTCTATTGTTGAGATTTGATACCAATTGTTGGAGAATTCCTCTCCTATGCGTAGTGAAAAGTGTAGAAGACCTTCTCAGGATTAAGGCTTTTACTTACAGCTAAACATTAGAATGAAAACTGGTATCAATTGAAGAACATAATGAAGTTGAGGCTTTGGTCACTCAAACTAGACATTAATATCTTTCAAATGAGCTATCAGATACTCAATTTGGAGTAGTTTTGGTTTGGCAACTCTTTGCCTCAAAACAAGCTACAAGGCGACTCAGTTAGGCTAAAAATTGGGCTTCACTAAAAACTTAATAACTCATAGAGAATGATGATTTTGACAAAAGTTCTTTATATAGAGGAAGTACACAAGATAGACTTTCCAATGAATATTGAAACTCTAAAAATGGACACATACATTGAGAGATATGACTCTTGCAATTAGGCTACCCAGAAATGGTGAGCGATTGGACATAGTCTATGAGACTGTAAAAAACGAAATGTCTAAAACCAAATGAACTACCTAAAAGGGGACTTCAACGTCTTCTTACTCTATACTTGAGTGTCCTCCCTTGCCTCTTTTGTAGCCAAGTGACCTCGAGCTCTCATGAGGACTTCGTGAGCTCCTCCATAACTTTGAGCAACCACTCTTCATGTTCAGTTTAGCTTTTGGATTGATTCTAATTTGTTTGATTCTCTTTTGGCCTCCACTACTTGTTGAAGTAAATGCTTCCATTTTTCATTTTTGTATTTTCTTCTATTTGAGGAAAATCCTTTTTGTAAAATATATACGACCTTGATTCTTTATTTGTTAACATCTTGTAAAGTCTTCATAAAGGTGGGAAACCGTCCCTGAAGGGTACTAACCTTCTCCTAGGTAGCACTATCTTCTGAACTATCTTTCCACTTAACTAGGTACTCTTTATATAAATGACTTCTCATCCGTGTTTCTCTAGTACGTAGTATGATCTCAGGCTTATGTGGAACAAATTTAACAAAAATAGGCTCTATTACCTCACTATCTGGAATGAAGTTGTCAGACTCACCTAATCTCTTCTTTAACCTACTAACATGAAATATTGGATGAATTTGACTTCTTTCTAGAAGTTGGAGCTCGTAAGCCATCTGATCCATTTGTCTTAAGTGTTGGGAATGGGCCACAATACCTAGGAGATAACTTAGGACAAAGTCGTGTCTTCATGGTTTCATACCTAAAAGGAACTCTAAGATAGACTTGGTCTCCTACCTCAAAGTTGATTTCTCTTCTTTGAGGGTCAGCATAGGCTCTAGCTCTATCTTGAGCTTTCCTAATACTGTCTTTAACAAGTCTAAGCATATCATTCATTTCTTTCGAGAAATCCTTTCTAGCTTGTACTTTCTCATTCTGTAAGCCAACTGCACAACGAGATCTTGGTTGAAACCCATACATAAGCATAAATGGGCTATGTCTTATGGAAGAGAGAATTATATGCAAACTCTATTATAGGTAAATACTCTTCCCAATTAGTTTGCCTTTCATTTACATATGCTCAAGCATATCCTCTAAGATTTGGTTAACCCTTTCTGTTTGCCCATCCGATTGTGGATGCTCGACCGTACTCATACTAAGTTTAATATCCAACCTTTTGAAGACTAGTCTCCAGAAATGGATTGTAAATTCATTTAATCTTTTCGCTTTATTGACGTGACATTTAGTGCACTTAAGCACATACTCTTAGACATCCTTATGAAGTTCATGCCAGTAAAATTCCCTCTTAACAAGATCATAAGTCTTGTTAACTCTTGGGTGTCCTGCACTAGGTGTGTCATGACACTCATACAAAATGTGTCGTCTCCTCTCAAAATCTTTAGGGACACATACCTTTCCTTTATATAATAGATATCCATCGTGGATATTGTAATTCTTCCACTTAAATCCTTCCTAAGTACCCGTCCATACTTCATCTTCATTGGAAACATGTACATCACGATTCCCTTTCTCTATGGCTTCCCAAATCTTAGAATATGTAGGATCAAGCTTACATTTTGTTCTAATGGATTCAAGTAGATCACCAACAATCTGAGTAAAAATCAATCCGTTGAGCATAGGCATTTGGCTAAGCGAATAAGTCATTATATTAAACTTTCCCATCCTAGACCTAAGTTCATAATCAAACTCTGAAAGGGTCTCTATCCATCAGGCCTTATGATCTTTCAAGTTTGTTTGATTAGAGAGCCACTTAATACTCTCTTGATCAAACACTATTGTAACCTTAGAACTGTATAAATAATGATGCCACCTGTTCAAAGCATGGAGATTTGCATACAACTCCTTCTCATAAACAGAGTAATTCTTTTGAACTGGTTCTAACTTCTTGTTCTCAGAATCCATTGGTTGATGATTCTGAATTAGAATTGCTCTTATAGAAAAATCACTCATGTTAGTCTCAACCTCAAATGATTGATTGGGATCTGTCATCTATGAAAATGAAGTTGTAGCTATTGCTACTTTTAATCTTTCCACACTTCGTCTTTGTTCATCTCCCCAATGAAAGACTTTCCCTTTCCCTCTAAGTTGTTTCATCATTGGAACAAAAATCTTGACATAATTTTTGATGAATTGGTGACAAAATCTGAATAAACCTAGGAAGATATGTAGTTCTTCTAGGTTCCCAGGATGCGGCCATTCCATAATAACTCTCACCTTCTCAGGATCCATCTGAATTCCATGTTTGGAGATGATGTATCCAATATATCTAACCTTTGGTTTAAAAAATTCACACTTTGATTCTTTAGCAAAGAGGTAATTTTCTCTTAACACTTGGAAGACTAACTATAAGTGTTCCAAATGTTCCTTGTCTGACCTACTCTAGATGATAATATCAATAAGAAAGTCAACTACAAGATTCCTTAGGTAAGGCCTCAAAACACTATTCATGAGTGTCATGAACATGGCTGTAGCATTAGTGAGACCAAATGGCATCACGAAGAACTCAAAATGTTGATACCTAGTTTTAAAAGTAGTCTAATGTACATCTTCTTTGTTGATTTAAAAGATTCTCCATTACTTCCAAGGAATGAGTAGCCCCCCAATCATAGAGTTGAACTCCAAGACAATTTTGTGAATCAAATTCTCTATATTGAAAACTGTTTGCCATTTATATTTTCATATAGTAGCGGACATCCAATTACTTCCATCCACATGTGCATCAACATAATATCTTATGGAGTGTACTTACGTGAAGGAAATTTTGTCATCCACTTCGGAGCTTCGAAGATTCAAAGCCGTGGCATTGAAGTTGGTCCGGATTATCTACGTCCACAGTGCACTGAAGGGAAATATCGCGTGCCGAATCCGGTAGCAAAATTAGATAGTACCTTCTGCTACTCTATCCACGTCGGTGGAGTTACCCAGCTCGTCGCTGCTTACACTTTTGCTCTTATTATTCCCCGACGGTGATAGCATGCAGCTTCCTGGTTCTCTCCATTTCAGTCAGGTGTAAACTTGTTGAATCGTTCTCGTCTTCTGTAGCTAACTGTCTACATTTTCACGATTAACACCAAGTTCTCTCACCAATCGTGTTTTTGTTTTTGTTCTTGGGTTTTTTTTTTTTTTTTTTTTTTTTTTTGTTTTTTTTTTTTTTTGTTTTTTCACGAATCCGTAGAACTGTAATAGGAAACATAAACACCCCCCCTTTTCTTTTTACTTGTCTTTATAATGAATGACAAGGAATCTTATTACGCCAAGAACAAGAACTGGGTTTTAATTTAAGTTGCCTCTGTAACTGTAGTCATGAACTGTTTCTTATTATCTTTTTGTACTTGTAGCATCCTAGAGACCAATCGCAGCAGTTTGCAGTCCTTTTTTTTTTTGTCATTTTTGGTGCTTTTGAAAGAGTTGAACTATCACACGGCCGAGATGAAGTTATACGTTTTCCACATAACTTGCATGAATTATTCTTAGTCAGAGTATAATTTATAAACTTTCTTGTGCCTAATGTTGTTACGAGGTCAGACATTTTCCTGGATTCATCCCTACTTCCCTAATGTGAACATTTAAGAAGAAATATTATATTCTCATTTATGATCAGTAAACAACTCTTCATCAATGGATGAAGTGTACTTTATCTACTCGATGTGAGGAAGAGAAACTAGTAACTTATATGTGTAGCTGAATAATGATGTATGCATAGCATTTTGTACATTCTTGATGATATCCACTGTGTTGAAGTGACATATCTACAAAGAGTACCTATAGGCCTCTCCAGTGCTCATTTCTGGTTGATTGTTTGGATCTTATGTCTGAGTTAAGTGTGAGCTTAGCATTCTTATGATGGTTTCCAAAGCTTCTGTGGTCATGTGTATACAAGTAGCTGAGTACTGTTTGATATATGGCTTCACATGCAAGGCAGGAGTAATTTATCATGCTATTTATATTACGTCCCTAAAATTTTGTAATCAGGCACACTCAAATTCGACAGTTTAACTTTTAGCTTATTCGAACTTATCTGAGGCTTGTTTGAACTTAGAAGTCTTATTCTGATATTGTTATTTGAGTTGCAGATCACGTCATGCTTTAAAACTGTATACATATTTCATGTCATTTCATGAAGGATGGTTTTGGCTTTGTATCAGCCTAAGTTTTTCTTCTTTACTAATTATCATTGTTATTTGTCTCAGAGGCTTACACTTCATAGGCATGCACAGCTCTCCAATTTTATTGCTCATGGGGATCAAAGGCCAAGTAGAATAGTTTGTATGGCACATCCACGTAGAGTGCAGATGGTGGCCCAACAAATTAAGCGAGAGATTGGAGACATGCTCATCAAAGATAAGGTCCTTCAGCATGCCATCCTTCCAGAAACTGCTCTTGGTGCAGACATGTATCTATCTTCCCTTGCCACTGTCAGTGATGTCGTCGTTTCAAAAGATTTACAGGTATTGTTCTCATGTTCTTCTCCATAGTTATTTAAAGGAAAAAAACTACACTGCCTTGGTTTCTGAGCTGTAGGGATAAAATTCATTAGAGCTTTGAACTACATCTAATGCGAGAGATCCCAAATGAGTATTTGTCAATAATTCTGAAAAGTGAGAGGGTGCGTACATTTTCACTAGCAGTGGCTCATAAATATAGTTGTGGTATTTACATTGAATTTCTCATTATTATATAACAATTGAAACTTGAATGATAGCATAAACATTGTAAAGCTTCACATCAACTTATTTCTCTCTATACTTTTTTGTTGTTGATATACAGCTAAGTGGATGTGTTGAGCATGTTTCTACTTGATTATATCAATAATCAGCCATCTAACAAGGGCAGGAAAGAATCCAAATACAAACATACTTTTAAAAATGACGATGAATATGTTGAGGATTAACACTTGTCAAAACTCACAAGGACTCCCTTTACAGGTTATCCACATAGGGAGTCCCCTTGAGTGGTTAAGGAGAAAGATAAAAGAGTCACATATTGCTAAGTTAATGTGGATGTCCCTTTGAAGATAAGATATCAAGGGTGGATTTTGTAAGTTTTCAAGGTTTCATTGTAAATTCAGAGTGAACTTGCATATCTAGAGATAGCTTGGGAATCTTCTATTCTGCTCCAAGACTTAAGCATTGAGTTTTGGAAAACTTTCCCTATTTTTACATGATAGTTTTGTAATTTTGTAATAGTGGTTGAATTTTTCCTAAATCATCACATTTCGACAGTTGAATTTTTACTTACTCTTGTAGATTGTTGGAACTTTAAAGTCCATATTATTAATCTTTTTGGATGTTTATCATACAATATGGGAAGCCCATTATGCTGCCTACTTCTATGCTTCATGGTTGTGAGTATTTCTTGTGTTATTTTGAGCATATAATCACCTTGTACATGTATAATCATGACTTGAGCATGTAATGATTTGTTCTCTTGTTTATGTGTGCTTATTATCTTACATGTGCTATTATATCTCTATTTGGGTTTACATTAAGGAATTCAGAACATTATCTTTCGATCCACATGTCTCTACTTATTGTTTTTACATGCAATGTTTCACTTTTCAGTTTTCTGTTCATTGTTATTCTTTGTGTATGCATGATTCCCATGTGTGTGGAGTGAGTGGTGTTTATTTGCGTGATATGACTGTCCATGATGTGAGGATGGACCGTTTGGATTCTTTTTTGATAAAGTTGGAGGATGTCTTTCCACTAGGTTTACCAAAAGGATTGCCGCCTTCAATAGGCAATGCTTTAGATTATAGGGTGTATTTACTGCCAGCATCCTGTCTCTCATCAGCCATATATATTTAGTTAGGCTGAGGAGGATGAGATAGCCAGTCCAATAAAGGACTATCTAGCTAGAGGGTTATTGAGCCTGATGAATCCCCATGGGCGTTGTCGGAAGGATTTCATCACTCCGACTGGCATTCAGAAAAATTAAAAATTTTCTTCCAAAGTGGTCATCTCTAAACTCTTAAAAATCTTTTTGATATGAATTGTTGAATTGACTAATCTCTCTCTTTAGTGCGTGCAAATTGAAGAAGTTGAATATATGCTTTGTTCAGAAAAGGAGATCATTGGACTTTCATTGGAACCCTTCACTTTATCTCTATTTATACCCTCTATACATAACCTTTTATATATAGATATATATAAATGAGAAAACCCTAAGTGTGTACTCCAGCTTTAGGTGAATGTATTTCTTTCTATATGTTCTTGTAAGTCCCAAAGATGGGCAATCCTACATATGAGTTACCTTATGTATATGTGAGCAATTAAGTTAATGTGGATAAATTTCTGTACATACATGTGTGTGTGGATAGCCATTGATCTTTGTATATGCTCCATAAAGTTGTGAATATTTATATACGCCTATGTGAGTGTCTATCTTGCAGAAGCTCCGGTGTTTTATGTGTTCGTATGCGGATAGAGATATGAACCTGAAGTATATGTCTGCAATCTGTGAAGAGATGGATAGGTATGTGCTTGAAGATGAAGAGGTGTTGCAAAATCCTTGATCTACACCAGCCAATTGAACTCCAGGAGTATATGGTGGGCCCTTTTAGCTTGCCAATGGATGTATTAGACACCCTATGTACCTTGGAAGATCACTCTCAAAAAGATAGATCAAAACAAATAAGTTGGAGTTAGCTCAGAGGTGAAAACTTGCTATTCTTGGTTCATACACCTGTCCAGTGTTTTACATAATTCTTTGAGCACAGCAGCAATTAGCTTAATTCCTCTTGGGGAAGTCTAGGTAGCTTAAAGAGCTAACTTTCAAGAGTAATCTCATAAAAAATAATGAACCACACACTGAGAATGAGTTTTAACAAGTGATGACATCATCCCGATTTTCACGGGCTGCTATAGAAATAGACCAGTGAGCAGAAAAATCACCATAACTCACAATGTAGAACTCCAATGATTATGAAAATTTGTATGGTTATACTAGACAGTAAGCTGAATCCAACAAGCTTTAAATCACTGAATTTGGATAAGTAACCACTGAGAAATGGCTCTGACAAGATGAGTGAAAAAGTCGGGTACCTGACAGAGAAGTGAAGATGAACAGACCCTGTTGACTTCAAATGAACATAACTGAAGATTGCAACATCCAAATGACATGAAAATTTGTGAGCATATAGTAGACTTATAGAGCTAACTTTACCAAGTTAAATCACTGAAAATGATGCACCAAGCTCAGAGAAAACATCTCTGCAAGCTGACTGAGAAAACTGAGAGTAATGGTAGTGAGTAGTACACTTCACAAGAACATGGAAAGATGAAACCAAATAATCATGAAAATGAAAGTATATTTCTTGTACAATACAGTGACTTACTGATACATATGTGTGCCTTGTAATCACACCTTGATATGGCATAAAGCTCAGCTCTTGGAGGTCTTCACATAGGTCTCTCTAACCACGACTAAAACTGCCATCTATTTATAGTTGAGGTTGGGAGGCTAACTTCCCTCAATCACTCTCCAATCAATCAATGATTGATTTGATTCTCTACCTACCACAAATCACGAATTCGTGGCTCCTCTTTCCATTCTTGATCAAGTGGACTCAACCACTTAAGATTCTCTTACTTTTACATTAAGTAAACTCTTCAAAAGTTACAAGAGGTAGTTCACAAGTGAACTTTACATAGTCTTCTTTTTAAAGCTTCTTCTAAGACTTTGTGAGACTCAAGCCAATACTTAGGCTTGTCATAGACTTGCTCCAACAGCTCCCCCTCAAGCCAAGTATGCTTGAGGTCTTCAATCTTCCAAGATTACCTGCAAACCAATCATAGCCTTGAATTTGCAAAGCTTTGTACCATCCAATGCTTTGGTTAGAATATCTGCACATTGTTGATGAGTGGACACATATGATATTTGAATCTCTTTGCTTAGAACCTTCTCTCGTACATAGTGATAATGAACTTCAATATGTTTAGTCCTTGCATGAAAAATAGGATTAGCAGCCAAGTGAATAGAACTCATATTGTCACCAAAAATAGTTGGAGTTCCAAACTCCAATCCAAGATCTTTGAATAATGTCTTCATCCACATAGCTTCTTGTGTAGCTATGGCAAGACCTCTATATTCAGCTTCAGTAGAAGAGAGAGCAACTGTGGGTTGCTTCTTGGATGACCATGAAATAAGCTTTGAACCTGCAAAGGTAAGATAACCTGAAGTGCTCCTTCTATCTTCCTTGGAGCCAGCCCAATCTGCATCAGAAAATAGCTTCAAACCTAAATCAGATACATAAGGATAATAAAGTCCTTCATTTATGGTTCCTTTGAGATACTTGAGAGTCCTTTTGGCAGCATCCATATGTGGTTTCCTTGGTGTGTGCATAAATTGGCTTAGCACACTCACACTGTAACATATATCTACTCTTGTCAATGTGGCATAGTTGAGACTACCCACTAGACTTTGATATGATGTGATGTCCTCTATGAGTTCACCTTCATGTGAGCTCAATTTGTGATTGACCTCCATTGGAGTACCTGCAATCTTACAATCTTGCATCTTGAATTTTGCCAACATGTCCTTAATGTACTTCCTTTGAGTGAGAAACAAACCATGATCTTTGTAGACAACTTCCAAACCTAGGAAGTAGGTAAGTGAACCCAAATCACTTATCTTGAACTCTTCTCTCATCTGATCTTTGATCTTCTTCATACCATCTGCATCATTTCCTGTCAATATAATATCATCTACATATACACATAGATAGATGACCTCAGAATTACTCTTTTTAATAAAGAGTGAAGGATCTGCCTTGCTTGGTTGAAAGCCTTTGTCCTGCAAGAATGAAACAAGCCTGAAATTCCAAGCTCTTGGAGCTTGCTTGAGACCATACAATGCTTTGTTAAGTTTACACACATAATCAGGATAAACTTGATTCTCAAAACCAGGTGGTTGTGCCATATATACCTCTTCTGTTATCCAACCATTCAAGAATGCATTCTTTACATCTAGTTGAAGTATGTTCCAATTCTTGGAAGAGGAAATACTAAGCAAAACCCTAATAGTAGGCATCTTTGCCACAGGAGAGAAAGTCTCCTCATAATCAATTCCCTGAGTTTGTGCAAAGCCTTTTGCCACAAGCCTTGCCTTATACCTGTTAATTGAACCATCAGAATTTTTCTTGAGTTTATAGACCCATCTTGAGCCTATTATCTTCATGGATGAAGTCTTGGGCACCAAATCCCAAGTGTTGTTTTCCTCAAGTGCTTCAATCTCTTCCTTCATTGCATGCTTCCATTCTGTTTTTGCTTTGGCCTCTTCAAATGATGATGGCTCCTCTTGGTTTATGTCCTGTGCTATGTAGATAGAATGTTTAGTTACTAATGAGGTGTCAAACCCATACCTTTCTGGTTTTTTCTTTTCCCTCATAGATCTTCTTAGGCCATGATGTGATGATTCTGCCTCATGTCCAAGTTCCTGCAATTTTGCTTTACCTTTAGACTTCCATGCTTTGATCTTTTCCATGTGAGATTCTTCATCATCCTCTAAGGTGTCTTGTTCTTCAATCTTTGATTGTTCTCTACCAAGCTTTGGAAAATCTTCTTCAAGATCATATGGTAAATTGATCTTCCTGCATGAATCTTCATACCATGAATTGTTCTCATCAAAAACTACATCTCTGCTTACCAAGAATCCTTTGTTGGTAGGGTTGTATAACCTGTAGCCCTTTTGATTGTTGTCATATCCAATAAATACACACCTTTCTGCCTTTGGATCCATCTTGCCTCTAACCTGTGAAGGAACATGAGCAAAAGCAATACATCCAAAAATTTTACAATGATCTAAGCTTGGTCTTTTTCCATTCCAAGCCTCATATGGAGTCATCCCATCAAGGGATTTTGAAGGCAACCTGTTAATCAAGTAAGTGGCTTTAGATACAACCTCAGCCCATAAGTAATTAGGTAAATGCTTTTCATTTAACATAGACCTTGCAGCTTCAACAATTGTCCTATTCCTCCTTTCTGCCACTCCATTTTGCTCAGGAGTGTACCTTGTAGTTACCTCTCTTTTGATTCCTCTTTCTTGAAGAAAAGAATCCAAATCATGGGAGAAGTATTCTCCCCCTCCATCTGACCTTAGCCTTTTTAGTGATTTACCTGTTTGATTCTCCACAAGAGCCAAATATCTTTTGAAACATGAAAAAACTTCATCTTTGTGTTTCATAAAGAATAGGATAGTCCATCTGCTGCAATCATCAATAAAGGAAACATAATACCTTGATCCAGATATTGAAGCTTCCTTGCTAGGTCCCCATACATCTGTATGAACCAACTCCAAGAGATCTCCATGCATATAACCTTTCTTCATGAATGGTAACCTGTGAGACTTTCCAAATTGACATGCACTACACTTATAAATCATATGTTGTTTTGACAAATTAGGAAGTCCAAGTACACTTTGGTCCCTGCAGATTTGCTTTAATGACCTTTCACCAATATGTGCTAACCTTTTGTGCCATACTTCCAATTCTGTGAGTGTCTGACTACCATAATTAAAGAGAGCAATGTTTCTAGTGTCCTGTAATTCAAATGTGAACAATCTACCTGTCTTTTCACCTTTTGCAATTCTTCTGAATCCTTGACTTGGATCTTCAACAAATGCTCCTGCTTTTGTGAACCTGACTTGCAACCCTTTCTCTACTATCTGCCCAACACTTATCAAATTCTTTGTAATGGTAGGGACATAGAGTACCTTACTGAGTAGGTTGATGTTTCCATCAGGTGCTTTGACATTGCCTATTTTCTCCACTGGATGTTTTGTATCATCTCCTGTTTGTACCTCATGCTTATTCCTTGGATCTTCTAAATCTGATAGGAGTGCCACATTTCCTTCCACATGATTTGAACAACCTGAATCTATGTAGAAAACATGCTCGTCAGATTTACCTTGTGGCATAGCCATGTTCATGATCAATAATGAATCCTCTTTGTTTGAGTCTTCTGTGTAGTTATTGTAGTCTCTCCTTCCTTTGTAGCCTCCTTGATAGTTTGAATGATTGTAGTTGTTGTAGTTGCCATGGTAGTTGTTGAACCTTCCCCTTGAGTAGCCATAACTTCCTCTATTGTATCCTCTGCCTCTTTGATTCCTGGAATTCCTAAAGCAATTTTCAGTTGTATGATTAGTTAATCCACAAATAGAACATGAGTTGGAGTCTTGGGATCTCCCCCTGCCTTGTCTACCTCCTCTTCCTCTACCTCTGCCATGTCTTCCTCTACCTGCATAGTTAGCTTGATATGTACCTGCTTCATCATCCACTTTCTTTGCCTTTCCTTTGTTATCTTTAGACTTGCTTTTATCCGTGTATAAAGCTGAAGATTGATTACCTTTAGAGCTTTCTCCATTTTTGATAAGCTTTGCCTCTTGAGTAAGTAGTTGTCCAATGAGTGCGTTGAAATCAGGTACATGCATGTCCATGTACAAATCCATAGCTGTGGTGAATGCTTCCCACTTATCATCTGCCTTCAAGCCATTGATGACCTGCCTTACAATTTGCTCTTCATCTATTACCTCTCCAATGCTTCCCAACTGATCCGCTATGTCCTTGAGCTTTGTGACAAAATCAGTCACATTTTGTTTGGGAGCCTTCTTGAGAGTTGTGAAATCCAGCCATAGTTGATGCTTCCTAGCTTTGGTACTTGAAGAAAAGAAAGCTTCAAGTGCATCCCACACTTCCTGAGATGTCTTACAACTTCTAATGTGAGGCAACAAAAAATCTGAGATAGAGTTGAGGAGATAAGACCTTGCAAGTGCATCCTTGGAGCACCATGTGCTCAATCTTTCTTGCTCTTCTTGTGTTGGTTGACTTTTGTTCCTGAAACTTGGCATAACTTCATCTCAAGCCACATAACCATATAAACTTCTACCTTGGAGATAAGCTTCCATCCTTAATGACCAAGCTGAGTAGTTACCTCTGTCCAATTTGTCAATTGATGAAGGAAATCCATCTTCCATGTTGTCCAACCTTGCTCTGATACCACTGTGAAGAGACGGATAGGTATGTGCTTGAAGATGAAGAGGTGTTGCAAAATCCTTGATCTACACCAGCCAATTGAACTCCAGGAGTATATGGTGGGCCCTTTTAGCTTGCCAATGGATGTATTAGACACCCTATGTACCTTGGAAGATCACTCTCAAAAAGATAGATCAAAACAAATAAGTTGGAGTTAGCTCAGAGGTGAAAACTTGCTATTCTTGGTTCATACACCTGTCCAGTGTTTTACATAATTCTTTGAGCACAGCAGCAATTAGCTTAATTCCTCTTGGGGAAGTCTAGGTAGCTTAAAGAGCTAACTTTCAAGAGTAATCTCATAAAAAATAATGAACCACACACTGAGAATGAGTTTTAACAAGTGATGACATCATCCCGATTTTCACGGGCTGCTATAGAAATAGACCAGTGAGCAGAAAAATCACCATAACTCACAATGTAGAACTCCAATGATTATGAAAATTTGTATGGTTATACTAGACAGTAAGCTGAATCCAACAAGCTTTAAATCACTGAATTTGGATAAGTAACCACTGAGAAATGGCTCTGACAAGATGAGTGAAAAAGTCGGGTACCTGACAGAGAAGTGAAGATGAACAGACCCTGTTGACTTCAAATGAACATAACTGAAGATTGCAACATCCAAATGACATGAAAATTTGTGAGCATATAGTAGACTTATAGAGCTAACTTTACCAAGTTAAATCACTGAAAATGATGCACCAAGCTCAGAGAAAACATCTCTGCAAGCTGACTGAGAAAACTGAGAGTAATGGTAGTGAGTAGTACACTTCACAAGAACATGGAAAGATGAAACCAAATAATCATGAAAATGAAAGTATATTTCTTGTACAATACAGTGACTTACTGATACATATGTGTGCCTTGTAATCACACCTTGATATGGCATAAAGCTTAGCTCTTGGAGGTCTTCACATAGGTCTCTCTAACCACGACTAAAACTGCCATCTATTTATAGTTGAGTTTGGGAGGCTAACTTCCCTCAATCACTCTCCAATCAATCAATGATTGATTTGATTCTCTACCTACCACAAATCACGAATTCGTGGCTCCTCTTTCTATTCTTGATCAAGTGGACTCAACCACTTAAGATTCTCTTACTTTTACATTAAGTAAACTCTTCAAAAGTTACAAGAGGTAGTTCACAAGTGAACTTTACATAGTCTTCTTTTTAAAGCTTCTTCTAAGACTTTGTGAGACTCAAGCCAATACTTAGGCTTGTCATAGACTTGCTCCAACACAATCTTACTTATGCATATGGATCAAAATGTATATGTCTATTTGCACGTTTAAATGGAGGTGAAAAACCCTAATGTGATGTGAACCCCTACTTGATTGTACCACATAGGTGGATCCTAATTGATTTTACCCTAAGAATACATGAATGAGAAATCTTATATGGAACCCCTATGTATGTGTAGTTTACCATATGAAAATATGTTTGGAGGTACAACTTTAAGACTCTTTGTTCATGTTGTGCATGAATGGAACCTTACCTATGGACATGTTGATAAGTGAGAATGCATGAATTTATCTGTGTGTATTTAAGCATTTAAAAGTATGATTATCTAAATATATGTTCATATGTATGTGCATGTGGGTGTGTATGCCTATGTAAGCCTATGTGTGTATGTGTATAGTCTTGTGAATGTGAATATGTGATTGAGTCAATGTATAGATGAAAATGAAAGTATATTTAACTATGTATGTGTATGTGTTTACTCAATATATGTGTGTGAATGTAACTAAAAAACGAAAATAAAAAGTGTGTGATTGTGATATGATAATATTAATATTAAAACCTAATGTTTTATATACTAAAGTTAATAAATTTAAATAATAAATAATAACAATAAAAATAAAAGAATAAAATCAATACAAAAGACATAAAAGCTTTAAATCAATTAAAACAAATAAAATAGAATGAATCCTACGTAAATATTAAGTTACTATGTGTGTATCTATTTATGGATATGTGTATGAGTATAGTATGCATATTTAATAATTGACATGTGTATCTAATAAAAATAGAGTATGTACGCATGTGTGTTTTTGTTTATATATTTGTGATTTTTGTGTTTTTCTTTTTTCTAATGCTTTTTGCAAAGCACTGAAGAGCACCTGATCTTGACGAGCGTTACGAACGAGAAGGTGGAGAGCAACGCAATAGATGCTGATAGAAGCTTCTGTCTCTCGAATCTTTCTATCTAGATTTCTCTAGCGAATGAGATTTAAATCAAATTGTCTTAGAAGATTGTCTTAAAACTCTTAGTTAAATTTACATAATTTGTATAAGGTTATTTTTGTTATATCAATTTTTGAATGTTACCACCTCATCTAAAAAGAAAAAAGTTTTGCATGTAGTCAAATGATGTTTAACATATGCATTCCGTAGCATAGACTACTAAAATATAGACTAACACTTCATTCAGCATTGTTTTCACGTCTTAAGTCCTAAAGCGCATTGAAAAAACACTTCGCGTGTAGTCACACAGTAGGACCCGTTGAAAAAACCTGAACTGATCCACCCACTAGTCTTCGTTCACGCCTCGACAATGCCCTTGTCTAAGGATGGAGGAATGCACTTCTATGTGGAATCTCGATTCTAAGGGACCCAATAAGGTCACCATCATAAACAAGTATCTATTATCTGGTATTAGCCTAGATAGAGAAATAATATCACACAAGAGAATATGTGCACAGAGAACAAATCACACAATACACAAAGTACGGTCAAAAGTAATATGCGCCAATTCATGATATTACATGTACAAGATGATGATATGTCCAAATTTAGCTACAAAAATATCACAAGAAATAGTTGCAACCCACGAATACCGAAGAGAGCATGTAAAAGGGTAAGGGATAAGGCATGAAGAGGCTTAGGCATAATAACAATCTCCAAAGCAACCTCTCACAAGAGTATGTGAGACCTCCAATAGTGCATGAGCATCATTACTCCAAGCACTCGATGAACATAAAATTCAGATTTATACCTTTCTTTGTGATATGCCCTTCCTTTGATTGAGTTGACTGTGTTTTTGCGAGTTTGACCTTGCTCGATAGAGTTAACCAAGTTTGATCAAGGTTGACTAGCTCATAACTGAGTCAAACAAGGTACTAAGAAGCAAGATGAAGTGAAAAAGAGAAAGATAATGGGTAGAGGGCTAAAAGAAAGGTTTAAGATTGTTTGTCAAATATAGTTGGACCAGAGTGGAGCACAGTTGACCAGCTCCTTGAAGTCCTGGCTTACTTGCAAATCTACCTCTATTACCAACAAAGCTTGCATCCAAGCATAGTAGTACTAGTAAACATAGCGTTGTTACCAAATTGTTAGCCCATATACAAAAATAATAACACACGTAAGAGAACATGCACAAATAAGTAGGAGAAAATGTCATATACACAAAGTATGGTCAAAAGTAATATGTGCCAATTTATGATAATACATGTACAAGATGATGATATGCTCCAAACCTAACTACAAAGCTAACACAAGAAATACTCATAAACTATGACTACCAAAGAGAGCATGTGAAGGATAAGGGATAAGGGATGAAGAGGCTTGGGTAAGGGATAAGGCATGAATAAGCCTAGGCATGATAAGGATCTCCAAAGCAACCTCTCATAAGAGCATGTTAGACCTCCAATAGTGTATGAGATGCTCCAAGCACTCCATGAACTTCTAATAGTAGAGCTACTCCACCTCCAAGCACCTCCAAACATGTTTTTGAGAGCACCTCAACTCAGTCACAAAAAAGTGTATGAGAGCAAGTGCTCTTGGTAAGAGAGATGATGTGAGAGCAAGGCAAGGTCTTTATATAGACTTGAGAGCAATCAGCTTTTATGAGTAAAAGCCTAGGTGGAAGCTTTCGTAATTCTTATGTGATTATTAGTTGGCAAAAGTGATAATCAAGCCATTTGTTTCATGAAAAATAACGTAAGTGCTGATGTGGCATTATTTGATGAGGACCCTTCAATAGGTTATGAAAGGGGGTTTGTAGGAGCAAGCATAGTGCGCGTCCACTTGCGAAGTGACAGATGAGCTAGGCTAGTGTTTTTAGACACTAAAATACCTAGTCAAATAATCAATGATTCTACATATAGGTGATCTGTTGAAACGTTTTTTTGTTGTGGAGAGGCGAGACACATGCGAGAGTTTGCCACAGGGGTTGCACTCTAGCAAGAGGGGTGCTGAATGGCCGTCGAGAGCCGCAAGCTCACTAATGATCAAAGACGAGGGAATCGTTAGTGGTCATCCATGCATTTAAGGTATGGCATCATTACTTATACGACACTTGCTTCAGTGTTTGGATGGACCATCGTTCTTTGAAGCATAGTCGGCTGCTGATGGGAATGTCTTATGACCAATTTGGTAAAAACGTTTTGTCGGTTTCTAATCTGACCTTAAACTTTGGCATTAAAAGCATGTAGAGCAATGATGCCTATTCTATTATTGACATTAAGCAATGAAATTCAAATTTGAAACATAATACATCAATGCATGCTGGCCATATGACATGTTCCAATGTAAATTTCAATATATACTATATTGTATAATTATTCAATAATTTTATTTGAATGTCTCCAAGGTTCGTCTTAGAGGGCATCATGCTCATAGTCATCCGATTTGTTTTATATTTTTAATACGCACATAGAAGAGTTGTTTGTATGATTATTTATGTGTTGAACTAAAACCACAAAGTTTTATTTATATAGATGATCAAAGCTCAAGTAAGAAACATGAGTTTTTGACGTCTTTTTCTCTACATCAAAAAAAAGTAACCGACGAGTAAGGTAACAACAATCCTTTGAAGCAAGGTAGGTTTGGAATGCGTTTCAAACGTGTTCGGAACATACGACACGTCCATACGAAACGTGCGTTACAAACAACGTTCACAACGCGTTCTTAAAAAAAAAGGTTTGCCTCTTATCAAAAAAATCAGCTTTTATCATATATAATACATACATATAATATTTATATATAATACATATATATAATATGACACACACACATGCATAAATACACATATATATACAATATAACACACACATGTGTATATATACTAAATTTCCATCATATAAGCTATATGAGACATGCATATAAAAATATGACACACATTGCATATATGGATAATGACACACATTGCACACACATGCATGTATGACACACAATGCACGTGCATGTATGGATAATGGCACGTGCATATATGTATCTTTTAATTTTGATTCTTTCTTACATCCTAAATAAATGCTAAATGAATGAATGAAAAAAAAAAAAATATATATATATTATGATAACGTTCCTTAATGTTCCATATCCAGGCATTTGGTACGGCACCACGTTCCAATATGTGTACCGTACTTGTTGTAAACAAATGTTACGTACCACCTTGCTTTGAAGTATCTTTGTGATCGGCTTTACCTTAGAGGCTTAAAGCTGAAGTCGTGGAGTTTGATTTTGAGATCAAATATAGAAAGAGTGCCACCAACATGGTGTGCCACCAACATGGTGGCAAGTGCCCTTCGTAGAAGCTTTAGGGCAAAAATTTTATCCTTTATGGAGATTGGGATTGACTTTTCTCTCTCTTAGAGGGTGCCATGAAGAGGATTATCTCTTTGGTGCAATTTGGCAGAGTGTCCATATGAATTGGTAGCCAACATTCAAACATTATTTGGTAGCAAGGAGATTATGACAGTGTAGTTGCCTTATAATCGAGTATGGAGGGGGAGAGAGGGAGAAGTATTCCATCAGCATTATGATAGTGTAGGTGCCTTATGATCGAGTATGGAGGAAGAGAGAGGGAGAAGTATTCCATCAAGATGGTTTACTCTTTTCACACAACAAGGTGTGTGTGTCAGAAGATGAGGATATTCGTCAACGGGTTTTGTACGAGTGTCATGGCGCTCATTGTGTGGGACACCCATGCATACATCATACCTTTTGTATGTGCATGAGTCATCGATGAGAGGTATGTGCATAAGTGTGTTGGCTTAATAAAGGTGAACGGTCGAGGCCTTTGGGGTTCTTATATCCCTTATTCTAGAGAGTAAGTGGTCATCCATTTTCATGGACCTTGTGACTTGGTTACCCAAGATCCAAAGGGGCATGATCATTGATGCCATTTGGGTGGTTGTGGATCAACTCACCAAGTTTGCGAGGTTTGTACCCATGCGGTTCAGAGTCGAGTGGAGAGTTAGCTCATCTCTTCATGGAGTTTCTGTATAACTGTATGGCTTGCGAGATGAGATTGTTAGTGATTGAGATAGTAAGTTCACGAGTAGTTTCTAGACTCTAGTTGATGGTTTTCCACTCTCTTCCTTGGATTACCCCAAGATCGATGGACAAACAGAGAGGACAAATAAGGCTATGGAGGACATGTGCATGTATGTCTCTCGCTACTAGTCTGATTGGGAGCGTGATCTTTCCCATATTGATTTTGCTTATAACAATACTAGGCGTTTTGCCACCGGGTATATCTCATTTATGCTGATGTATGGTTATGAGCTTAGATTGTAGATTGCCGTAGGTGTCACAGAGGTGCAATTCTCCACCTCTGTAGCTCATTTTTTGTAGGTCATGTAATGAATTCTATAGATTGCAAGCCAAAGCTTAGAGATGACACAAGATCGTGCTATCTTTTATGCTAAGTTGCATTGGAGACCCTTCGACCTTCATGAAGATATTTGGTGTATATGTATATGTGTATGTGTGTGTATACATATATATACACACACATACACACATACATATACATATACACCAGATATCTTCATGAAGGTCAGAGGGTCTCCAATGCAACTTAGCATAAAAGATCTTCATCAATGGATGTCCTATCAAATAGGGATACGTGGCCTATGAGGCAACACCATATCAAGAGTCACCACTCAGAGGAGCAGTGTCGACTTGCAACGGAGCACTTTGGACATGGCCAGACCCACTGGAAGAGATCCTAGACACATGACTTTGCTTGCATCGTAGAGGCTCACGAGAGCCTAGAGAGAGGCCTACCTCGCATTGCAAGTTTTCATTGGGAATCTGCATTCAGGACCACGACGAGACAGAGTACAGCACGAGGGTCGGGGGGTGTCGCCATCATATTTAGACAAGAGATATAGAGCCGGATATATATCATAGGAAGACACGAGGAGGCAGGATACATGTGGGTCTGAATGGAGATAGCATTGGAGAGCTTGGTTTACATTGCCATATGCTACTTTCCACCAAGCGGATCCCAATACGTAGGATAGGACCTTGGGGACCGATCCGAGACAGAGACTCACCATACACAACAGTTCAGATGAGATACTATATTACAACACCCTAGGTGAAATCTTCCTTATGGGAGACTTCAATGGCTGCACCTAGTCATGTCAGTGCGAGACATAATACATGGACCATCCACATCTCATGAGGGACATAGATGTGGATGAGACGAGCACCAGTAGAGTATCAGTAGAAAGGGGTAAGGACACCACCTGGTATGGCATACATATGCTTGATCTAGGCAGCCGACACCATCTCGTTATATAACGGGATGCACCGTTGGCCAGGCTCGGGCAAACTTACTTGCTTCCCTCACGAAAGGGGTGAGAGCACGGTTGACTACATTATGGGTACCATCTTTGGAGCTTCACTTATCCCCTCACTCAGTATTGGACGACTGGTGCTGACCATACGTTTATCACATTCACACTTTCATCTTCTATCCCTTTAGACCCTCCCTCACTCATTGAGCCACACACTACAATACACTTCACACACAAGCTCTCACATGTTTATGCACACCACTTATACACGAGGTACTCTCCCTTGATCCAACTCACCTTTGGACACACTTACATCACAAATCACCACCATCCTTCATGACTGAGCTATCCATAGTTTTTCACATCGCGCACATGCACATCCTCCATGCACAGGATCCATGCCCGAGAACCGTTGGTATGATGCAAATTGTCGAGAACTAAGCAAGCATCTACGGATCTCAGAGCGTAGAGAGGATATCACACACAGATAGGCACAATGTTGAGTTTTACTAATTACTATCTTTACTTCTCCAGATATAGATAAGCTTTGTAAGTGATGTGCTCTTTGTCCATGCTCTAGATCCTGTGTAATAGGCATACTGTCTGAAAGAGTTCCTCTACTAGAGTCTAGCATCTGTGGTAAGCAAGCTCTGCCTTGATGATATCACGGGGTATCCAAGATTTGCTACAGATGAGTCTGACAATCATGAGAATCTGCGGCCTCTCCAATGTTGTCCATGATGATGAGGCTAATCCCGACCCCCATATGGCTGCTCCATACATGAGTGCTGGGGTAATCAAAGTGTCAAAGAGCCATCCCTTGGTGTGGGGCTCATGAAAATATGCCTGGTGTTATTGTCTCTTCATCAAAGCTAGTGCTGCGTATCCTCACGTGATGCGATAACGGGCTGCCTGAGACATGGAGAAAACCCAAGAGGCTGCCGTGAATGTCACTCCGGAGTAGACATATGATCCGACTACCTCGATGGGTTCGCCTACTATTGTGAAAGAACTCTGTCTCCTCACCTATGCTTATGTATAGAAGATCAAAACCTTGGTTTGACCAAGGTTCACTGATATATGTGGTGCATGGCTCCTTTTCTCTCTCATATTTTCTCTATTCTCCATCTTGTCTCTATATTGATTGTGGGCCTAAAAGCCAACAATTGGTATGAGAGTACGATATAAAGTACATTGAGAATGGCTATATGTAGAGGAGGGAAATCTTCATGGAAGATGTAGGTCAGGCTTAGTTTTATATGTAAGTTCATGTACTTCATGATGGAATGTAACGATGATAGGTGGAGCATGGTGCCTTTTTCTCTCTCTCATGTTTTGTCTGTTCTCCATCTTGTCTCTATTTTCTCTTTGTCTCTATATTGATTGTGGGCCCAAAATCCAACATATGGGCCTATGAGAACAATATCTAGATCTAGACATGCATCTTTTGTTACATGCATTGATGATTATTCTAGGTTTACTTGGATCTTTGTTTTAAAAGTTAAAGAAGTTGTTTTTGGTGCATTTAAGAATTGGTTACCAGAATCGAGAATGAAGGCTCGAATGCTACATACGCTTTGATGAGGGAAATACATGTCAATAGAGTTCTCTAATTTTGTTGCGTGAACTGTAAAAGACCGATTGGTCATTACGATGACTAGGATAATATAACTCTAAATAAAATGACACATACTTTGTTGACGAGCAAAAAGCTTTCACATTTCTTTTTATTTAATGATTTAATGTGTCAGCCGAATTAGAAATGGAGCTCTAATTAAGGTTCTTGAGAATAAGACACTTTATGAGCCATATTATGATTAGAAGCATGAGGTTATTTATTTGGGAGTGTTTGGATGTAATTGCTTACATCCATGCTTCACTTGAACTTAGAGGTTAGCTTGATGATATACAATTGAATGCATTTTCATCAGTTATGAAAGTAAAGGTTATAGACTTCTTGATCCAAGTCCAAAAAGACATTTCTTGGAAGAGTTGCAACATCTTTATTGTTCTTTTTATAGGTACATGATTAGTTTTAATGTTATGTAAATACATATATGCATGCGTATCCATGTTTATTCCTGTGACAATTTAATTTGGTTCACATTCCAATGCATTACAATATTGCTGCTTTATACATGCTTGGTTGACAGAATCATTGCAAGCTCCTTTTCTTATATTGATTGAAGTTATCATGTTCTTCAGTACCTAGGGCATTTACTTTTTGATGTTGAAATGAGTAATCCCTTCATTTTCAAAATAGAAAATATCTGCTGTTATAAGTCGGCTGGATTACTCTAGGATATAATATGATGAGATTGTTTATACATGTTTTTCTAATGTTCAGATAATTATCTTCATGCATTAAATAATTGGTTTTTTATTCAGGTTGCAAAAGTGTATATTTCAGTCTGCAGTGATGAAAGGGGGAAGGAGATTGTTATGGAGGGATTGAAGGCAAAGGCCAAGCATGTAAGAGCTGGTTTGGGAAAGAGGATGCAGTTGAGATTGACTCCTGAGGTTCGATTCATTATGGATGACTCATTGGAACGAGGGAGCCGGGTATTTAATGCTTTTATGATGCCTCTAATGATGATTTTTAAAATTGAACGTAACTTGCATTTGGCTGCCTCTAGGTCCTTGCTATCTTGGACAGGCTTCAAAGAGAAAGAGAAGAGAGAGAAGCAGGAAAAGCCACTTCTGATGGTGATGGTGATGATAGTGATGATGATAATTGGGAAGACATTGAGGAAGCAAAAAGTCTGGTTGAATAAACATAAATTCAATGAAGAATAGTGCTTAGATAATACTGATGTAACAAACTATGTATTGATCCTTTCAGGTCATGGCTGAAATGCCACCATTTTTATGAAGGAATGAATTCTGCAAAGCAGAGAGATTCTTGTAGCACTTGTACATACATGGCTTCATTTCACTTTTCTGTGCCTTTGACACATTCTCACAAATGTACATGTCTTCATGAATATGGATACAGTCAGGAGTATTCAATCCAACATGGGGGCAAATGGAATGATGGAATTCCTATCAAGCATAAATTTTGAGCGAAGAAAATTTTGATAGAGAATTGCATGGTCTCTGGTTTGAAACTTCTGAATATTTGCAGAACGTATTATTCTAAGTATCTTCTAGCTTCCATTGTGAATTTCATCTAAGAAACATACATTGAATATATAATTCTACATTTAGAAACTACTTTATTTGGAAGTGAATAGTCATCTCGTTTCAGCAGCTTTTTATGGAATATCCACTGTGGATTTCAAGAGACACTCTTTACAGAACAAGAATTTTGATCCATCATCAGTACAGTCATATGATTATCATTATAGCACCTGTAAAGATTTAATGTTTATACTGATGTTGTCCTTGGATTTTTGAAGACTTATTAAATTTTGTGTATTCTAATTTTTGCTAGGTTTTGTTTTAGAGTCGATGGATGCACCATGCAAGTCAAAAAATGGTGGCATCTAGGCAAGTACATTTATGAATACATGGTAGCACAAATACTGCAATTTGAGTTCTGCGTCGTAATTCCTTCTGAATGTAATATAAAAAATTGTATTTTTGCCTGACATTGTGCTTTTCTACTCATAACCAAATATAAAATATGGCAGTTCCAATATGATCGAACATTGGTGTTGGGGTGCAGTTGCCTTTAAGCAGATTTCTCATGTTAAGTCCCAAGAAAATTATCAACTCCAGATATGGAAGCTATTTTAGCTATTTCTTGGTGATGTTTCAGTAAGGAGCCAGCTGTGGATGCAGGACTATTGTCCAAGTTTGGGCTGCTGCGTACACCCTTGTGATTAAGGCTTAATTCTTTATGATGTTGGATGAGTTCCTGCATGGAGCTAACATATGGCAGTCCCAATATGATTGAGCATTGGTGTTGGGGTGCAGTTGCCTTCACGCAGATTTCTCATGTTGATCTCAAGAAAATTATCAACTCCAGATTTGGAAGCTATTTTAGCTATTTCTTGGTGATGTTTCAGTAAGAAGCCAGCTGTGGATGCAGGACTATTGTCCAAGTTTAGGGTGCTGCATACACCCTTGTGATTAAGGCTTAGTTCTTTATGATGTTGGATGATTTCCTGCATGGAGCTAACATATGATTTGGATGAAGAGTCCGGCTTCATAGTTCTGCAACCAATATTTTTCGAAGCTAAGGATGCTGACTTCATAATAAGCTCATGAATTGCATTGTGAGGTCGTGATAAAGTTTTTCACGCATTGCCTTGGAGAACCCTATTTGACATGTCAAGAAAAAACTTCAGGCGTTCTTAAGGAGGAACTTCAGGCTCGTCTTGTTTGGTTGATTATATATATATATATATATATATATATATCTATATATATATCTCTATATATATGTATCTATATATATATGTATATATATATATATACATACATATATATATAGATACATATATATATAAAAATATCTATATATATATATATATATATATATATATATATATATATATATATATATATATATATATATATAATCAACCAAACAAGACGAGCCTGAAGTTCCTCTATATATACACACACGCACACACACACACACACACACACACACACACACACACACACACACACACACACACACACACACACACACCCACACACACCCACCCACCCACCCACACACCCCCACACACACACACACACATTTATTTATTTATCTATTTATTTATTTATTTACACGACTTAATTTTTTCTTGAATAATTGGAATAGGGCATGCAACCTATGGAAATTTGATCAACATTTTGGAGATAAGTTCACTACAGTCGAAGGTTTTGAAAAGTTGCAAATTTATTTGAGATGGGTGCACTTATTGGTTTTGTTTATTGTTGTGAAGTAACTTTTTGTTTTAGAAATGAGTGTCTTTTAAGAAGTAAATAATATTAAAATTATTTTTATAAGATTTGTTGGTAAACACAAGATTTGTTAGTAAGACTTAAAAGATTCAAGTTCCAAGATCGTTACTTATTGGACTAAGAGCTCAGGGTTCAACAAAGAAGAAAAGGTATTTATAATTGGAGCATTGAGTATTAAGATTTGCTAGCCCATTGAGAGTGAAGACTATTTGGAAAGTGTATGGTCTTGTCTATGTGAATACCGAAATTGAAGGTGCTAAAAAGGCACTAAAGTATACAATGTATCAAACATTGCCTGTGAAAGCGCCCTATGTAGAGGGCTTGTAATATAGTAGACACTTGATTGTGTATTCTAGTTAGAGGGGAGAGAGCCAACTGATTGTGGAGAAACAATATTGTCTATAAGAGAGGAGCTAACGTTGAGATAGAGTTTTTGGCTTGTGTTGAGCATGATAAAAATAGCATGATTAGAAAGGAGATTATGTTGGGAGAGGTCTCAAAATTATTTGACGGGGATAGATTGTTGAATTTATCTACTAGATTTTCATATTGAGAGAGTGATGAAGAAGCTCAAGGTTTGTCATAATGAGCCTTAAAGAGAGCTTGCCTTGTGGAAGAAAGAGTTGCTTGGTGTGCTATCCTTTGAGTAAGTTGTTTAATATACTCGATGGCAATAGCAAGCATGGAGTTGGATTAAAATATGAAAGGAGTGTAGTCAACTTGAATATCAATGAAAGTGTTCTTGAAAGAACTTGATTCTTTGATATCAAGCACAAGTAGACTATTTAAGGCCATAAAGGACATATGAATCCAATGTACATGTAAAACTTTACCAAAAGTTAGAAAATTAGGGGGCTCCATATAGATGATTGGTATGGGGTGTCATTCCAACTCCTTAGACACAATTTCGACTAACGGAATAAGAAACAATTAGAATGATCTAAGCACTACATCTTATGCAATCGTGTGCCATTTGGAGCATGTTGTGTGCAATGGTGAGGTCTGAGAAATTCGATTTTGTATTTAGGGTTAAATCACGTTTTCTTTGAGAGCTTTATTACATCAAACAAAATGCCTAAAGGGGTTCATATGGGCACAAAACTTTGATTGTTCTTTTTTTTGTTTGAAATAAGAGTAATCATGATTTCCTTGTGTGCTAGAAATTGTGAATGAGAAATTGCGATTTGGAAAATCACTACTTTCTAATCAATGGGGAAATGAGAAATTGCAATTTCTTGAAATTCGAATTATAAGAAATTGCATTTTGAGAAATTATGTTTTTCTTGCATAATTATGCATCACAAATCGTGCTTAGATATTGCGGTTGCTTACTTTTAAGTGCCTTGGGAGAGGGAAAATCATGATCCAAGAGCTTATGATTTCTCTATGCGTGGAAGCTGAGAAATTACACTTTGAAAATTTGTGATTTTCTACCCTCAAGAGATCACAATCTCCCATACCTTGCATTCTTAGAAAAATTATTTGTTTAGAATTCACATTTTCCCAACTCCATAAAAGATCACATGTCAAGAAATTGTTGGTGCACAACCCTTAGATAAAAAGAAATCAAGATTTCCTAGGTATTCTTGAAAAATCATTGATTTTATGCTTATTCTCTCAAATTGTCTTGTAGAATTGTCCTTTTTTAAAAGTCTCTTGCAAATTTGAGGTGATACATGAGGCCTTGTGTATGGAGATTGCTCGACCATCATTCCAAGTGAAGAAATGATCATCATGTTGTCAAGTTCTTTGAATTGAACAAGTCAATGAATTCTTCATAATAGAAATGACAGGAACTTGCTTTCAATTGTTAACAAAAAAAATATAGATAAACATTTTATAGATGAATTCATAAGTGATCTCCCAAAAGAAAGAGTAAGAAGATATCTCTTCATAATTCCATAGCTTTAAACAATCCAACATTGAGATTGTGAAAATTATTGCAACATTACTTTACTATGAAGATTGTTGTCTTAAGAGAACTTCCATCTTAGAAGAAAATGATCTCATTATTCTTGGATAGATTTGTCAATGGAGAGCTGATATCTTTAGTGTATATCAAGAGACTCCAAATGATGAACACATGCATTAGAAAATGTATAGGTTTGGAAGACATCACAAATGAATTAAAGCTTCCCCAAGCTAATCCAAGCCATTGATATGATTTGAGAGTAGGTTCTCAAATGTCTTTTGTGGAAGAGTTAGATGAATTAGTCTCCCAAAAGATAGGATCCAAGTAGCCTTAGGGACTTGAATCTTACCTAGGGTAAGGCAAAAAGTTGAATCCAATTTGGAGTTGTCTCTAATGCGGAGGAGATTATCCACTTAAATTTTCAATTGAATGTGAGCACCACCATCATCTCCTCACGAAAATCCCCATTTCAGATAATGTCAATGCATTTAGGGGCTATAGAACAAAAGTCGAAAATCATAAAATTGCAGATTGTTATTCCAATGGAATACATTTGAGACATCCCCCTTGTACCACCGAGATCTTGTTAGTATGCTCCCAAAGACCAGTAGAACCTTTTGAGGAACCCTCACTAGTAAACACCTTCACCAAGCTATGATCGTCATGACTATTGAGGAGTACAACTAGTTCTAGAACAACAACCTCCTCTATCTCAACATGTTGTATAATCAAATTCACATCATTGACAAGGAGAAAGCTATAGTACCAATCTTTTCTACTCAATCCCTATGGGGGTACTTAAGGAGAGCCATACTATTACAAAGACTCACAAGTAGAATATGTTGATTTCTATGAGCCATCCTATTATGGATCAAATCAATGAAAACAATATAAAGGCCATTCTAGCTACATGAGCACATGTGGCTATTATAATTGAAGAACTATGAGAACAATAGGAAAAACTAGATTTCCCACTTGAATGAAACTCGAGTTAGCTGATGGACATGTAGAAATATTTATAGGAATACTTGAGAATGTAATATTGACCACATGGAGTAAATTTGGAACACGCCATAGCTATATGATGATTTGTAAAGGAAAACAATTTGGAAAGGAAGACTAGATTTACGATGCACTTGAATGAAACTCCAATTAACTGATGGACAAGTAGAAATATTTATAAGAATACTTGAAAGCATAATGTTGACCACCTATAGAGTAGATGTGGAGCACATCTTAGCTTTAGGCCAATTTGAAATATTATTGAATAGATGTTTTATGAGACAACTAAAGGTTTTCCAAGATCGGAAAAGTGATTCCATGTATTTGTTGCACTTGGGAGGCACAACCAAATTAATCACATTGTAATGGAAGTCACTTCATCATGAGGTCCATCAACTATCCTTGCATAGTTCAATCAGACCAATCATTCTTGGATGCATGAAGACACACACTTGTGAACATAAAAAGGTTGCCATCAGAGAATATAACAAAATGAATGAAAGAAACATTGCAATCCATCTTCAAAGTTCCATAATTATTGAGGATCTAGCATACATACCTAGTGTATTTAATACAAAGAATTTGAACCATATGGTCGGTGAGAATCCTAGAAACTTTAGGTGCATCATTAAATGAGGAAGCAATGGTGGTGTATCTGGATGAAGAGGGATTTGATTTATTCATGGTAACCATTCTATAGGAAATAATTGGCATGGCTTATATGTAGAAAGAAGTGGTAAATAATTCTATTATTATGGAATCTAAGTTTCATTTAGAAGAAGAGTTTTTTGAAACATATTGGAGAAAAAAAAGAGAAAGTAAAAGAAAAAAGAAATATGTTATATACTTCAAGTCAAGGAAGAAACACACATAAGAGAATGGAAATTAGGTGAAGACGTGGAATAAAATCGATTGAGATTTAACACATAAAAATCCAAAAAATATGAAGTTGAAAAAAGAACACTAACTATCAAAATCCCTTAACAAGGCTATAGCAAGAATAGCCTACGACAATAAAGAGAAAATAAAGAAAGTTATAGTAATTGAGGAAGAAGGTGAGGAGATATCTACTTACACTGCTAACAATGTGTTAAACGAATAAGCGAAAGGCATACTAAAGTTACTATGAGACTGTCACAATTGTTTTTGTATGCATGTATAGACATCTCGAAGGAGTAGATTTTTAACACATGTACACATGATAAGCCTTTAAAGAAATGGCCATATATCTATACTGATGCATAATCAACAAAGATCAAAGAAGAAAAATATAAACTCTGGTCTATAGGGTTCAACTATGGATATATCATAGGAAATGGGTGTCTCGTAGTGGTTATCCCTAAAAAGAAGTGAAAACTGAGGGTGTGTATTAATTTGAATAAGTTTAGCATTAAAACTAAGCAAAATAGTTATGAAATACTAGTCATGGATTGTATTTTAGATAGAGTGTTTTGAAAAAGAAGTTTATAACTTCTTTGATGAATTCGTAGGCTATGAATAAGTAGAGATATCTCTGGAAAACAAGCACAAGATGAATTTTTTCCCTGAATGTGAAATATATGCATTCAAATTGATGCCATTTGGTTTAATAAATGTCTCAGAGTCTACAAATCTCCAAAGTTTAATGTTTCATGTGTTTAGGAGTTTTGTGGAAGTTCCTAGAAATGTATATGGATTAGATATGCACCTATTTTTTAGAATGACACTTTCATATTCTAGAATTGTAAATAATATTTGAACAATGTATAATTTAGAAGTATGCTTGAATATTGAGAAATGAAATTTTATGCTGAGATAAGGAAAAATTGAGGATATGTTGTCTCTAATAATGGGATTTATTCCAATGAAGACAAGAACAAACATTGTATGAGCCTCCTTTTGGGCCATTCCAACTACTATAGAATTCATCCATGAAGTATTTTGACGATGATGCACCACATTGAACTCTCCTTCTTGTGAGCTCCTCAGTGATACCCTTAGGGTAGAAAACTAAGCTCTAGGCACTGCACACAATAGTTCACACAGAGGCTACATAACACACAGAAAGCACACTACACAGGGAGCTCAAAGTCAGACTTCGTAGGTGTTACAAATGTGGTCAAACTTATAGTCTGTGGTTGACTAGGCCACTATATGTTTTATTAAGGAACATACATAAAAGTGTTTGGCGGCCATTTGGCCTTTCACAAGGACACTAATGGTAACAATCTCCCACCAAAGGCAAACATGGCCAAAGTGACTATGGGAGGAAAATAAAGAATGACAAAGAATACCTGTGTGTAAGTTTACAAACTATACCTCCCACTTGATGGGCATGTTACACAATATACAAGTAACTGTGTAAGGTCATGAATCAAGTAATCCTAATCAAGTGACAACAATGTCAAAAGCTATCCTATGGTAGAGCTTTAGTCAAAGCATCTACAACGTTATCTCAAGTATGAACCTTCTCAAGAATAATGCACGCAATGGTTAAGCAATCTTTAACGAAGTGATATCTCACCTCAATGTGCTTGTTCTTTGCATGATAGACTGGATTCTTAGACAATGCAATGGCACTTTGACTATCACTGAGTAAATAAGGTATGTTGAGGTAGACCCATATCACAAGAAAGGCAAGAAAGCCACAATGCTTCCTTACATGCCTCACTTGCTGTAACATACTCTACTTTTGTAGTGGAAACAATTGTGCATTCTTGAAGATGAGATTTCCAAGAGATAGCACCTCCAACAAAATGAAAAATATACCGAGATATAGACTTACAATTGTCTACACAACCATCATAATCAGACTCTCTATAACTAATAATGGATGCTTTCCATCCACCCAAGCATATACACTTGTCTTTAGTGCCACTCAAATATCTCAAAATCATCTTGACCACTTCCCAATGCTTCTTGCCAGAATTTGACATATATTTGCTCAGAATTCCCACTACAAATGCAATGTCTGGTCTCGTAGCTACCATACATGAGACTACCAAGAGCAGATTGATAAGGAATTTTGATCATGGATTTGTTTTCCTCATTTTATTTGGGGCACTCATCCTTGCTCAATTTCACATATGTGGGTAAAGGTATACTCAATGCCTTTCCACCACACATATGGAACTGTGAAGTACTTTGGATATGTAATCACTTTGAGACAAGTATATGCATTTTTTAATCCTATCATGAGTAATGCACATGCCAAGAATATGTTTGGCATCCCCCAAATCCTTCATATCAAATGTCACGCTTAACTTCTTTTTGAGAATTGACAAGTCATAAGAGGACTTCCTAGCAATCAACATATCATCGACATAAAGTATCAAGCATATCAAGCTTCCATTTGAGAATCTTTTTGGGTAGAGATAATGATCCTGATTGCTTCTAGAATAGCCTTGAGACTTCATAAAACCATCAAAATTTTGATACCAGTGTCTAGGGGACTGTTTAAGTCCATATCAGATCTTCTTCAGCTTACAAACTATACTTTTTTTGCCAGGAACTACATAACCCTCTAGTTGTTCAATATAGATCTCATCTGTAAGATCTCCATGCAAGAAAGTAGTTTTAAGTCCATTTGGACTACATCTAAGTCCTCCATTGAAATGAATCCAAGAAAAATTCGCAAGGTAGACATCTTGAACATTGTAGAGAATATTTCCTCAAAATCAACACCATGTTGTTGCTTAAAAAACTTTGCAACAAGTCATGCTTTATACTTTGGAGGAGCACTATCTGATGTGAGTTTTAGTTTATATATCCATTTACCATGCTGTGGCTTAAAAAACTTTGCAACAAGTCATGCTTTATACTTTAGAGGAGCACTATCTGATGTGAATTTTAGTTTATCTAATTTCTTGCCCTTTGGAAAAGGTACTAAATCCCAAGTACCATTCTTGTGAATAGAATCCAACTCACTCTTCATGGTACGCTCCCACCTGACATGATCCTCTGTCTACATAGCCTCTTTGTAGCAAAAAGGCTCACGAGAATTTGTTAGCATAACAAAATCCAAACCTAGAACTTATCTATTAGGTGGATGTGAGACATGTGCAGAGCATCTCAATGGTTGTTGAATTGGAACATTTGCAGACTGATATGATCAGTGTTCTCTTGAACATCCCTATTGAAGCATTTTTATGCATGCTAACTGGAGGACTAGTATCCTCAAATACCACTCTTCTCACTTCAACCTCCTTAATGGGTTCTTTATGCATCTTAGACTCATTGAAGATGACATCGCTACTTTTGATTGCCGACCATGTTTTAGGATTCCATAAGCGATATCCAAATTGGCCTTCTCGACCATATCCAAGAAAAATGCATTTCTTTGACTTATGTTCCAGCTTTTGTCTAAGGTTCTTGGGTATATGAACATACGATTCACACCCAAAATCTCGAAGATGATCCTAATATGGTCACTTCCATATTCATAACTCTTGTGCCCCTTTCAAACCTTTGTCAATACTAGGTGAAAGGTTAATCACATGAATTGCAGTTAATACTGCTTTTGCCCAAAAGCCTTGTGAAATTTTTGCATGATACATCATATAAACTACTCTATTCTGAATAGTTCTATTCATCCTTTCAGGTGTAACATTTTTTACTAGGGTATAAGGAGTTGTAAAATCTCTAGAAATTCCTACAGATTTATAGAAAAGGTTGAATTCATGTGAGGTGTAATCACCCCCATTATCTAAATGTAAAGCCTTAAGCTTAGTTCCTTTTTCAATATCAACTAAAGCAAGTCATTTTCTAAAAGTAGGTAATACCTCATCCTTCCCTTTGATAGGATATACCTAGACTTTCCTAGTAGCATCATCTATGAAAGTTACAAAGTAAAGAGAACCACCTAATGAACTTGTGGGCATAGGACCACCCACCTCTATGAATGAAATCTAACCTTTTTTTCCTTGTTCTTGCTCGTGCCATGTTGCAGATCCTTTTCTTGGTAAGAATCATGAACATTATATGCATCTCCACTATGAGTCCCAACCATAGATTTTCTAAGAATCTCCTCACTCAAGAGTGCTCTACATATGTCATCATAGACCAATTTACCACTAGGTGCACTATTGCTAATAGCAGTGCAAAATGTATCCCATGATGATGGCAAGGTGCATAACAACAAGACTGCTTTCATTTCATTATCCATGTCCATTTTGTGAGCATGTAACTAAGAGAATATAGCATCAAACTCATTTAGATGAGCAATAACACTATTTGTGTCCTTCATGCGAAGGTCATATAATTTTCTCATCAGATACACTTTATTTGATGCCATTCTTTTTCATATTATTAAATAACGTCTTCTAAAGTGCTTGTGCACTTTCACAGTCTAATACTGTTATATTCATTTTTTTGCATCAGGGTAAGTATTCTGTATGTTGGCTGTTGAGGGTAAGTTGGATGGTACCAATTACCCATGATGGACTTATATGATGCATCATGTATTGGTTGCAAAAGGACTGTGGAATATTATGCAAGGTGTTGAAAAACTTCCTATTACACCTAAAATATAGCTACCGAAGGTGATGCAAATGACATTGAAGATGGAGATATTCTTCATGTTCCTATTTGTATTGTGGTTCTTGCTGCAACTACTATAGAGAAAATTCATTGGGATGGTAGAGATTCTCAGGCACATGCATTGATAGCCTTGTCTGTCAAACATGCCATTATTCCTCACATTCACTCTTGTAGAACAACAAAGGATGCTTGGTATACACTTACCACTTTATACCAAGAAATGACTGAGTCTTGTGTTGTTTACCTCTAAAAACAATTGGAGAGTGAGCACATGAATGAAAAAGATTCAATGGACAATTTGACAAAGATCAAAGATTTGATAGAGCAATTGATTTCTACTAATGAAGTCTTGCCTGACAATTCACTTGTGCACACTGTTCTCAATAGTCTTCTAGATTCATATTAGAGTTTTGGTTTTACTCTTCGATTGATGATGAAAGGAAATCCAAATGCCTTAACATTTGAGGAGTTAGTCTTTGTTCTGTTGCAAGAAGATCAGTCTAGGTAGAACAAGTCCATTATGCGTGTTGTAGATCAAGCTTTCTTGGCTAGTCAGAAGGACAAAGGTAAATGGGGCTCTTCTATTAGTGAGAAAAAAATATGCTAATTCTGCACAATCAGAGAAGGATGAAAGAGACGAGAAGAAATAGAAAAGTAGAACTTTTTTTGCAAATGTTGTAAAGGAAATGATCATGTCGTAAAGAGTTATCCAAAGTTGGCTGCAAAAGAGGAAAAGAAGAAAGAGGCTCAAATGGTTGTTGCAGAGGCCTCTACACCCAAAATAGAGTGTGCTAATCTTGTGCATAATGAAGAATGGGCATTTACTACTATTTGTAGCTATGACCCATCTTCACATGAACATTGTATGTCTCTAGTAGACTCAGATGTTTGGTACTTTGATAGTGGGGCAACCAAGCATATGCAAAGCTTTGACATGCCCGCTTTGGTCATTTGAATTTTGCTAGTTTGCTATGCCTACAAAAATCTGAAACGCTGTCCTCTTTGCCCAAAATTAAGGCACCTGGTAAACATGTATGTGAAGGCTGTAATTTGGGCAAAATGCAACATTCCTCCTTCCCAAAAGATGATTTAGTTTGAGCTACTCAGAAATTGGAGATTGTTCACAGTGATGTTTGTGGTCCTATGCAGACACCTTCTTTCGGGAACTATCTTTACTTCATGACTTTCATCGATGATTTTTCCAGGCATGCATGGGTATATCCATTGAAAGCAAAGTCCGAAGTATTTATGTGCTTCAAACAGTTTCTGGTTTTGGATGAAAATCTATCAGCATGTAAAATGGGCACCCTCCATCCTCATCAAGGGGTAGAATATATGTCTTCTAATTTTAATGCATTTTTGGCTGAACATGGGATAAAACATCAATGTACAATGCCATATACACCTCAATAGAATGGATTTGCCGAAAGGAAGAATAGTTCACTCATGGAGATGGTGAGGTGTATGGTCAAGATCAGGCTTTACCACATAGTTTCAAGCTTGAGGCCATTATGTGTGCAACATATATACTTAACAGGTGTCCCACTAAAGCATTGCCTTCTATCACTCCATGTGAGGCTTGGCTGGTTGTAAGCCATTTGTTGCTCACTTGTGTGTTTTTGGTCATTTGAGATATGCATTAGTGCCTAAACAACATAAGAAATTGGATGATAGAGCAGTGAAATGTATTTTTGTTGGGTACAGTTCTGAAAGCAAAGGCTGTCCCCTGTATCATCCACAAAATAAACACATTTTGGTTATCCGTGATGTTGTTTTTATGGAAGATGCTATTTAGCCATTACTTCAATGTATTAAGGAGCCATTAGTTAGCTCCAAAGACATGTATGAAACTTTGTTGCTTCTTTTTACAGGTGGATAGTCTAGTGCTGGTCCTAATGAGGCAACTTCTCAGCCTTTATAGGTTTCATGTGATGATGTAGATCATTCCATTTCTCATGCAAATTTACATGATGCACTAGTTGATGCAAGGGATGATATTGAGGAGGCAAAAACTATGCCAAAATGGCTAGTCTAGACTTTGCATGATAGCAAATTAGATGTACCTCTATCATATCATACTTGTTCAGGCTCTCATAGTGCTTCTTTTGCATTAGATTGCTATGCTATGGCTGCCTTGAGTCTTTCTGATAAGAATGAGCTAGTTTCATTTGATGAAGCACAAAATTCAAAACATTGGATGGCTGCTATGCAATCAGAATATGATGATATCATGAAAAATGGCACCTGGTCTTTATGTGACTTGCCTCTTGGCAAGAAGGCCATTGGCACTAAGTGGGTATACAAGCTGAAGCATAAGCCTGATGGAACAATGGATAAGTATAAGGCTAGGCTTGTTCCAAAGGCTTATGCTCAAGAAAGAGGCATTGATTTTGATGAGACCTTTGCTCCTACATGCAGAATGACTACTGTTCATAGCATCTTTGCACTTGCAGCTCATCATGGTTGGAATGTACATGAGTTGGACATTAAAACTGAATTTCTAAATGGTGACTTGCATGAAGAAGTGTATGTTTTTCAGCCCCATGGATTTGTGCAAAAAGGGCATGAAAACCAAGTGTGCAGGTTGAAGCAAGCACCACATGCTTGATATGGAAAAAATACATGCCTATCTGATTGCACATGGTTTTGAGAATAGTCCAACTGAGAGCACCTTATACGTTAAGTGTGCAAATGATGTGCTTCTGATCATGGTTGTCTATGTCGATGACATAATGCTCACTGGTCCTCATGAAAAGTATATTTCTGATTTTAAGGCTGATCTACATGCCTCATTTGAGATGTCAGCTTTGGGACATTTGCATCATTATTTGGGCATTCAGTTTATGCAAGTTGATGGTATAATAGCTCGTGTCAAACAAAGTATATTGACACATTATTGCAGTGTTTGGGCTCAAGACTGTAAATATATTGCCACTCCTATGGAGACAGGTTTATGGTTGAGTCTTGATGATGCTAGAGATGCATTTGATGCTGTTCTCATATCAACATGCTATTGGGTGCTTGATTTAATTATGCATTACTCGATTAGATATTCAATTTGTCGTCTCATAGATGAGTAAGTTTATGCATTTCCCAGGTTTCAAGCATTGGCAAGCGATTAAGCACATCTTTTGCTACTTGAGTGGTACCCGACTACTTGGATTGTTTTATCCCAAGGGGGGATCACTACCGCCAGATTTACATGCTTTTTTTGACTATGGGGGGATAACTCTATGTCAAACAAAATATATTGAAACATTATTGTAGTGTTTTGGCCTTAAAGACTGCAAATCCATTTCCACTCATATGGAAATAGGTTTAGGGTTGAGTCTTCATGATGTTGGAGAACATTTGATGTTGTTGTCCATCAGCACACTGTTGGATGCTTGATTTAATTATGCATAACTCGGCCTGATATCCAATTTGTTGTCTCTCAGATGAGCAGGTTTATGCATTGCCCAAGTGTCAAACATTGGTAGGAAATTAAGCACATCTTTTGCTACTTGAGTGGTACCTGACTACTTGGATTGATCTATTCCAAGGGGGGATCACTACCACCATATGTACATGCTTTTTTTGACTCTGACTAGACTAGTTGTTATGAAACTTGTGTGTGCACTAGTGGTTTTTGCTTCATGCTTGGTAGCTCGTGCATATCTTGGTTGAGAAAGAATCAGCCTATTGTGGCCACTTCTAGTTGTGAGGTTGAGTATAGGGAAGCTTTAAAATTGATTGTTGAGTGTGTATGGCTCAAAAACATTTTGGCTCATTTGGTTGTTGGTTAGTCTTCTGCCACCACCATCTTAATTGATAGTCAAAGCACAGTTGCGAGGAAGCCTGTGTTCCATCCTCTCACAAAGCACATTGAGGTGCACTATCATTATGTCATGGAGAGGTTGTCTGGTGGAGAGATCATTTTGGCATATGTGCCCAAACAGGAGAACATTGCAGATCTTTTCACAAAAGCTCTACATAGATAGAAGTTTGAAGCTTTCTATAAAGCTTTGGGCTTACTTCCTTTTTTGGATTGATCTCTTTCCACATAGCTTGACACTTCCTTATACATGAGTGCCAGCTCCTTATTCACCGCATCACTTCCAAGAGGGATTTGTTGATATATTTCGGTAGTGACCACTAGAGCACTTTTTTTTCCCTCATTAGGGTTTTCCCCCCCAACTTGTGTATACGGTTATAACCCAAACATGTCACTTATCTTTGTACATTCACTCGATAATACATTTATTATTGTGTGTTGTGCTCGAGCTTCTTCTTCTTCCTTGTGCTATTTGTGTGCTTCTTCAGACTCAAACTCCAACAATATTCCATACACTAGAGTCACACACATAAGAACTTTAGAAAAAAGACTATGGATTATTAGTGATAAATCAATCTATTTGCTAGTGGTACTTTAGCTTAGCTGCACTTGATGGTGATATATTTCCTAACTGCATTAGTGGATGTCAACTGAAGCTTTTACAAGGGCTTCTCATCAAATAAATTCTAGAGCAACTAAGAGAATCCAAGTGGATAAACGCAAAAGAACAAACAATTTGAGGAGAATCATGAATTCACGCATTGTAATTGATAAGAAAAGATGAATGTGGAGGCAATAGGCATATGAGAGAAGACCTACAAGTTCCTGTTGTGAGCTTATCCCAATGGAAATGTATAGATATCTAGTCCATGATGAAACAAAAATGGTGGATAGATGTACCTGTATAATGATATGCCAAGTATGAAGGGATTTCATTCTAATAGGCGAACTCATAGACACTAGATTTTCTTTGAATACAATCAAAATTTAAATAACACACTAGCTAGAAGGAAAGATAGACAAAATAAATGCTACATCAAAGGAGTGGGGTACACAGAATTCAAATGCAATTAGAGAAGTTAAACTATACTTACATCTAGGAAACGTGAGTTTGCCTATAAGATTTCTAGTATGCCAAGACCATGATCTCATTGAAGGATCCATCTTTTCTCATGGGTAATTTTAACAACATTCAATGTATTTAACTTATCCCAAGGAGATCTAACAAGAATTATTAATGTGTCAAAACTATTTCTCCTTTTGGAGAGACAAATAGGTGCTCTAGTGAATGAGATTAGAATTTGAAAGTTCATACACTTAGAAAATGAGTACTGGATGCTTGTTGTGCATGGTTGTCCCTCTAAATATCCTTCAAGAAATCTAAATAAGCTCCCTTTTATTCAACCTTCTGATCATAATGATGGTGAGGGTGGAAATATTTAAGAAAGGTGAAGATGAGCGTCACAAATGAGCTGAGAAAGAATCACATCTCAAAAAGAAAAAGAAATCACAACTCCTAACATAGCTTCTTTAGTCAATTGAACTAATATTGCATAAAGAAGTAACTACCAATTTGAATATGAAATAGAAGAGGAATTTCCATTATGGTTTCTTGAATGATTGAGCACACAAGAAAATTGTAAAATCTATAGAAGGATCCACATCGACAATGACAATATTATCTAGATGGGTTACTAGATCGTATAGGTTCAACCAGGTAATGAAAAGGTATGGGTTCCAAAGAATCTTTTGAAAGGAAGCATGGAAATACCTATGACACATCTCAACTGAAATGGATACACGAATCACTAGAAAGCAAAAAAAACAAGTCCCATAAAAAATCGCTAAGTCTAGATCACTAAAACTTATAAGAGTAACTTTATTAACATTGAAGAACAATCACAAATGAATAGTATAAATACATACAATCTCCACCAATAATGAACAACATGCTAAAAATATCTTTAGTCACACTTCATGGACAATCTACTATGGATGTCAAACTAATACATCTTACATCACATCTCAAAAAATGAAACTTGAATACCACATGGAGATACAAGAAGGAGTAAACCTAAAGAATAGCAAGCATTTAGGAAATGACAATCACAAATGGAGGTATACACAAAGAAAAGCACAATGAGATGGAGGGGTTCGACAAAAGAGTAAGAATGAAGCATATGAGGAGTGCAAAGTCCAACTCATAGCCAAAGAGGGCTAAAAAATCCCAATGTATGACCCAAAAACCATGTAAAAATATCTTTGGAAATATTTCCCAAGGTGTCCAAAGGGCAACGATGTTGGATTACCAAGCTTTCAATATGCTTGAAATGAATTTCTTTCTCACTTCAACCATCATATAGATGGTGCTATACATGTACTTTGGGAGTATTACTTATGGCCCAAAACTCATGAGTTGAAGGTAGATGAGATTGATTCTCAATTAATCAACAAAATTGTTAGAGTTAGACGCCTACGGAAGCACGCGAACAACACAAGGAAGAAGATGAAGCTTGGAGCACAACACAAAATACTGAATGTATTACTAGAGAATGTACAAAGATAAGTAGCCCATTAGGGCAATATGCGTATATACAAGCTGGGGGAAAAAAGCCTCCTAAAGAGGGAGAAAAGTGCCCCAGCGGTCCTAGTGTGTTCACACACATCACTACCTAAATATATCAAGAAATCCTCCCTGGGAGTGATGCGGTGAACAAGGAACTGGCACTCATGTATAAGGAAGTGCTAAGCTATGTGGAAATCACTCCACAAAAGGAAGTAAGCCCAAAGCTTTGCGAAAAGCTTCAAACTTCTCCCTAGGCAGAGCCATCATGAAAAGGTCTGCAATGTTCTCCTGCATGGGAACATATGCCAAGCTGATCTCCCCAGAAGAGAATCTCTCCCTGACATAGTGATAATGCACCTCAATGTGCTTAGTGCGATCATGGAATATAGGGTTCCTCGCAACTGCCAATGTGCTATGACTGTCAATGAAGATGGTGGTGGCAGAAGTCTGACCAACACCCAAATCATCCATAAGGCGTCTGAGCCACACACACTCAACGGTTGCTGCAAAAACTACCCTATACTCAGCCTCACAATTGAAAGTGTCCACAGTAGGCTGCTTCTTGCTCAACCAAGATATACATGAGCTACCAAGCATGAAGCAAAAGCCAGTAGTGGACACACGAGTGTCATAGCAACCAGCCAATCAGAGTAAGGAAAAGCATGCAAATCTGGCGGTAGTGATCCCACCTTGGGATAAAACAACCCAAGTAGCTAGCCGAGTACCACTCAAATAGCGAAAGATGCGCTTAACTACCTGCCAATGCTTGACTCCTGGGCAATGCATAAACCTGGTAATCTGTGAGACAGCAAACTGAATATCTGGCTGAGTAATGCATAAGTAAATCAAACATCCAAGAGCCTGCTGATAGAGAACAACATCAAATGCATCTCCAACATCATGAAGACTCAATCGTAGACCTATCTCCAAAGGAGTGGCAATAGGCTTACAGTCTTCAAGGCAAAAACGCTGCAATAATGTGTCAATTTATTTTGTTTGACACAAATCCATTCCACCATCAACTTGCATAAATTGAATGCCCAAATAGTGATGCAAATACCCCAAATCAGACATCTCAAATGAGGCATGTAAATCATCCTTAAAATCAACAATATGCTTCTCAATAGGACGAGTGAGCAGCATGTCGTCAACATAGACAACAATGATCAGAAGCACATCATGAGCACGCTTAACATATAAGGTGCTTTCATCTGTTCTCAAAACCATGTGCAACCAGATAGGCATGTACCTTCTCATACCAAGCATGTGGTGCTTGCTTTAAACCATATAATTCCTTCTTTAACATGCACACCTGGTTTTCATGCCCTTTCTGCACAAAGCCACGGGGCTGAAAAACATACACTTCTTCATGCAAGTCACCATTCAAAAATGCTGTTTTAATGTCCAACTGATGTACATTCCAACCATGATGAGCTGCAAGTGCACAGATGCTCCGAATAGTAGTCATATGGCATGTAGTTGCAAAGGTCTCATCAAAATCAATGCCTCTTTCCTATGCATAACCCTTTGCAACAAGTCTAGCCTTATACCTGTCAAGTGTACCATCTCGTTTACGCTTCAGCTTGTATACCCACTTAGTGCCAATGGCCTTCTTGCTAGGAGGCAAGTCACATAAAGACCAAGTACCATTCTTCATTATAGCATCATATTCAGATTGCATAACAACCATCCAATTTTTTGAATTTTGTGCTTCATCAAACGAAACAGGCTCATTCTCATCACAGAGACTAGATGCAGCCATAGCATAGCAATCTGATGCAAAAGAGGCACTATGAGAGCCTGAACAAGTACGATATGACAAAGGTGCATCTACTTTATTGTCACACAAGTCTGCACGAGCCATTTTGGCATAGTTCTTTCCTGCTCAATATCAAATCTCTCATCAATAAGTGCATCATGTACATCTGCATTAGAAATGGAATTATCTGCATCATAACATGAAACCTGCAAAGGCCAAGAAGTTGCCTCATTAGGACTAGCACTAGACTGTCCACCTGTAAAAAGAGGCAGCAAAGTATCATACATGTCTTTGGAGCTAACAGATGTCTCCTTAGTACATGAAAGCAATGGTTGAATAGCATCTTCCACAAAAATATCACGGCTAACCAGAATGCGTTTAGTCTGTGGATACAGACGATAGCCTTTACTTTTAGAACTGTACCCAACAAAAATACATTTTACTACTTTATCATCCAATTTTTTGCGATGTTGTTCATGCACTAATGCATATGCCAAACAACCAAAAACACATAGATGAGCAACAGATGGCTTGCGGTCATGCCAAGCCTCATATGGAGCGATAGACTACATCGCTTTAGTGGGACACCTGTTCAATACATATGCTGCACACATGACAACCTCAAGCCAGAAACTATGTGGTAAAGCCTGACTCTTGACCATACACCTCGCCATCTCCATGAGTGACCTGTTCTTTCATTCAGCAACTCCATTCTGTTGAGGTATATATGGCATTGTACACTGGTGTTTTATCCCAGATTCAGCTAGAAATGCATTAAAATCAGAAGACATATATTCCCCCCCTCGATCAGAACGGAGGGTGCCCATTTTACATGTTGACAAATTTTCAGCCAAAACCAAAAATTGTTTGAAGCACATGAACTATTCGGAATTTGCCTTCAATGGATATACCCATGCATGCCTGGAAAAATCATCAATGAAAGTCACGAAGTAAAGATAATTCCCAAAAGAAGGTGTTTGCATAGCACCACAGACATCACTATGTACAAGCTGCAATTTCTGAGTAGCCCAAACTGAACCATCTTTTGGAAAGGAAGAACACTGCATTTTGCCCAAAATATAGCCTTCACAAACATGTTTTCCAGGTGCCTCAAGTTTGGGCAAAGAGGACACCATTTCAGATTTCTACAGGCGTAGCAAACTAGCAAAATTCAGATGACCAAAGCATGCATGCCAAAGCTTTGCATCTGACATAGCCTGAGAATCATTTACTGCACATGCCGAATCATTTACAGATCTTTCATAGTCTATGAGCTTATATAGCCTACGACATAAAATGCTAGAAGCAATAATCACATCACCATTTGTCAGATCATGAACTCTAGACCTATCGTCAATAAATTTCACAACAAATCTTGGCTAATGCAGAAACTGATGACAGGTTCTTCTTGATCCCTGGCACAAATAAAGCATCTGACAAAGTGAAAGAACTATCATCAGCAGTAGTCAAGATGATCTTACCAACTCCCATAACAGGATAAGAGGAGTTGTTGGCGCATGTAACAGTATTCCCTATAGGGGCAGGCTCGAGTGAATAGAAGAAACTGTGCTGCGAGGTAATATGTTTGGTCGCCCCACTATCAAAATACCAAACATCTGAGTCTATTGCAGACATGCACTGCTCATGAGAAGATGGGTCAAAACTAGAGACAGTAGTAAATGCCCATTCTTCTTCCTGCATAAGATTAGCAGAGTCTGTTTTTGGTGTAGAGGCCTCTGTAACAACCATTCCAGCCTCTTTCTTCTTTGCCTCTTTAGCAGCCAGTTTTGGACAGTTTTTTATGATATGATCATTCCCTTTACAGTACTTATAAAACAATTTCTTCTTTTCTGATTTCTTCTCATCTTTATCTTCCTTCTTCGAATATGCAAAATTAGTAGATTTTTGCTTACTAGTTGAAGAGCTCCACTTTCCTTTGGCCTTTTGACTAGCCAAGAAAGCTTGGTCTGTAGCTCGGATAATGGACCTTTTCTGCCTGGACTGATCTTCCTGCAATAGAATAGAGACTAACTCCTCAAATGATAAGGCATTTGGATTGCCTTTCATCATCAACCGAAGAGTAGAAGCAAAACTCTGATATGAATCAGGAAGACCATTCAGAACGGTCTGCACAAGTGAGCTATCTGGTATAACCTCATTTGCAGAAATCAACTGTTCCTTCAAGTCTTTGATCTTCGTTAGGAAACTGTCCATAGAATCACCTTCATTCATGTGCTCATTCTCCAACTATTTTTGGAGGTAAGCAACACGAGCCTCATTCCTAGCTTGGTACAATGTGGTAAGTGTATCCCAAGCATTCTTAGCTGTTCTGCAAGAGCGTATGTGAGGAATAATGGCATGTTTGATAGACAAAGCTATCAATGCATGTGCCTGGGCATCTCTGCCATCCCAACGAATTTTCTCTGCAGTAGGTGTAGTAGAAATCACAACACAAATAGGAGTATGTAGAATATCATCATCTTCGACACCTTTTGCATCAGCTTCAGTACCTGCAGTTGTAACAATTGTAGGTGTGATAGGATGTTTTTCGACACCCTGCACAATGTTCCACAGTCCTTTTGCAACCAACACATGTCGCATCATATAAGCTCATAAGGGGTAGTTGGTACCATCCAGCTTATCCTCAACAGCCAACATATGGAATACATCATTGCTTTCAGCCATGGCCGGTGACTAAAATACCTTGATGTAGAAAATTGACCGTATCTCAAAAAGTTGAACATAACTGCCCAGACGAATTGCGCTAGACCTGTAGTAGACTTTGAGACGTTTATACTGGCGAACAGAAATTGGTATATAGCTTTGGCACAAAAAGATGAAATAGCCTACACAAGCACTATGATAGTGCCTTTGGAGGCCAAAATGAGCTCATATCATGATTTCGACACACAGTGAAGCTGTTTTGATCTCGAAAACACGCTGAGTATGCTCACCAAAATTCGTGCGATTTTGAGACTACAACCGGAGGAGTGTCGATGGCACCCTAGATGAAGCGACGACCTACTGTGATACCAATTGTTGGAGTTAGACGCCTGCGGAAGCACGCAAACAACACAAGAGAGAAGAAGAAGCTTGGAGCACAACACACAATACTAAATGTATTACTAGAGAATGTACAAAGATAAGTAGCCCATTAGGGCAATAGGCGTATATACAAGCCGAGGGAAAAAAACCTCCTAAAGAGGGAAAAAAGTGCCCTGACAGTCCTAGTGTGTTCACACACATCACTACCTAAATATATCAACAAAAACGGCTTATATAATTTCAACTTTCACTTTTCCTATAAGTAGTAAGAGATTCTAATCATTTTCAAAAACAGTCTTGCAAGGATTTGAATTCAAAACCATGAGATTTGAAGCATGGAAAATCACCAAATGTCTATATAAGACCACACATTGTTTGTACATTTAGAGAGTGACGTTTTAGTATAATTCAAATGCACTTTTTGGTCATTACTTGTTGGAGATGATGTCATATAAGAAGTCCAAAATCCTTAGTATAAGCAGCATAATTAGGTTGATTCTAAGCGTTGGTTAGGCAAAACTGTTCTAAAACTATCCACCAGTGTTCAACCCCTGAACGATGCAGAAGCAATAACTTTTTGCGAACTGTGTTTTTTTCTTTCACGTAGATTTTGGCATTTAGAATTGCAATATATTATGGTGACCTTGATTCTAGCTTTTCGATGGTGCTTTTCAATAGGAACCAAAACTATATAAAGGAGGCGAATCTCACTTTGTTAGAATCAAGATATAACTGGCAGGAGATGGTTGAACCACACCCTAAGAGGGAGGATTAGGAAGTAATCCTTGTGAAGAGAGATGGTGGATGCAACCCAAAGATGAGGTGCTGCTACAACCAGCTTCACACCAGCCAACTGAGACTTCAGAGTTGATTAGTAGACCCTTTGAGCTTCCTAAATCCACCAAAATATCAGCCAAGTACTTTGGAACATGTATCCCAAAAGTTTAAGTCAAGACAGACTAGTTGCGAAATGACTAGCTCCCAAAACTTGCTATTTTTGGACATACACCTGCTGGAAAAAATGAACAGTGCTCTCAACCTGGTAGGAATTAGAAAAATTCCTTTTGTTCATAGCAAATAGACTTAGCAAGCTTCCCAATCCAAGTTAAAACACTTCAAATGATGGACTGAGCACTGAGAACAAGGTTTATCAATTTCTGGAACATGCCCACAACTCTCGGGGCTCTAGAGAGATAGACCAGTGAGCAGTAAATTGCAGATATCTTCAACATTATTGATTGAATGACCATGAAAATTTATAGGTAGAAAGTAGATAATATGAGCTATCCAACGCATGTTACATCACTGAAAAAGGTTTAGTAGAACTCGAGATATGACCTTCTGAATGTACTGCTCTGAGTGAGTATAGCAGAGAACAAAATAGAGAAGTATGATGATAAATGTATAGATTCATATATGATTACAACCACATTGGCAATGAATCTTTGCACAATGGGAGTAGAATGATAGAGCTATGGATTAAGCTCTTCAATCTCTACAAAATGATATGAAGTGGTCACATACAAGGCTTGCTAATCACCTCTTCCTTCTTGCTCCTTTTATAGCTATTCTTGGAGGGACTTTTGAATTCGAATTCGAATGACTCCACCTAAAAGTGATCCCCAAAGTTAGGAGATATTCCCTCAGCTCAAAAATTCATGGTTTTAGGTAGTTAGAGCCACGAGTTTGCTTTTACATCATGGATGAGGTAAGCCATCCTTTTCCTTTTTTCTTTTTCCATTTACAAGAGATAAAATGAACTCTTTTACAAGAGGTGTTCACATGACTACTCATGTGACTTACTGTAAATGAATAAAAAAAACCCTCATTCATAGTCCCCTTTAGGTACTTGAGGACTCTCTTGGCCGCTTCCATATGTGGTCTTCTCGACTTATGCATAAACTGACTTAATATGCTAACACTATAGCATATATCCACCCTTGTGAGTGTTGGATAGTTCAAACTTCCAACCAAGCTTTGATAGCTTGTGATGTCTTCAATTGGCTCTCCTTTATAAGCACTAAGCTTATGATTTTGCTCCATAGGTGTACCTGCACACTTGGTATTTTCCATCTTGAACTTGACGAGCATGTCATGGACATACTTCCTTTGTGTGATGTATATACCTGAATCTGTGTAGATCAACTCCAATCCAAGAAAATAAGTGAGTGGTCCGAGGTCACTTATTTTGAACTCCTCCTTCATTTTACTCTTTACGTGTTTGATTCCTTCAAGATCATTGCCTGTGATAATAATATCATCAACACACACACATAAATAGATCACTTCAGATCCATTCCTCTTTATGAACAAAGAGGTATCTGCCTTGCTAGCTTTGAATCCTTGGTCTTGCAAATAAGTCACCAATCTGAAATTCCAAGCTCTTGGAGCTTGCTTCAATCCATACAAAGCTTTCTTTAATTTGCATACATAGTTAGGATGATGTGCATCCTCATATCCAGGAGGTTGTGCCATATACACTTCCTCAGAAATCCATCCATTCAAGAAAGCATTCTTTACATCAAGTTGATAGAGATTCCAATTTCTAGATGCAGCAAGACTAATGAGAACCCTAATTGTAGGCATTTTTGCAACAGGAGAGAAAGTCTCCTCATAATCAATACCATGGGTTTGAGCAAAACCTTTAGCAACTAACCTTGCTTTGTGTCTATTTATACTTCCATCTGGATTCCTCTTGATTTTGTATATCCATCGAGATCCAATTACCTTCATAGATGGCTTGTTAGGTACAAGCTCCCAAGTGTCGTTTTCCTTCAGGGCTTCCATTTCTTCATCCATTGCATCTCTCCAAGCTTTCTTGCTTTGTGCTTCTTCAAATGTGGTAGGTTCTTCATTGGTTGAATCCTTTGCAATGTAGATTGAGTGCTTCGTGACCAAAGAAGTATCATAACCAAACCTTTCTGGTTTCTTCTTCTCCCTTGAAGACCTTCTAAGTGGTTGATGTGAGCTCTCGGGTCCATATGTAGCATCCTGCATCTTTGCTTTACCTTTGTTCTTCCATAGCTTTAGTCTTTCCAAGTCTTCTAGGTCAATCTCCGAAACTTTCTTCAATCTGCTTCGGCTCCTTTGGTTGAAGTGATGTGGAAAATCTTCATCCAAGTCATAAGGCAGCTTCACTTTCCTGTCATCATCAAACAATGATTTGTTTTCATCATAAATTACATCTCTACTTACAGAAAATCCTTTATTGGTTGGATTGTACAATCTATATCCCTTTTGGTTTTGATCATAACCAATGAATTACACACTTCTCTACCTTGGGATCCAATTTCCCTCTTACTTGAGAAGGAATGTGAGCATAGGCTAAGCATCCAAAGATTTTACAATGCTCTAGACTAGATCTTCTTCCATGCCACACTTCATATGGAGTGGTTCCATCTAGTGACTTAGATGGAAGTCTATTTATGAGATATGTGGCTGTAGACACAACCTTTGCCCATAGGTAGTTTGGCAATCCCTTTTCGTTGAGCATGGACCTTGCAGCTTCGACAATAGCTCTGTTCCTCCTCTCTGCTACACCATTGAGTTCGGGTGTATACCTTGTAGTGACTTCGCTTTTAATGCCTCTTTCATGCAAGAAGGCATCAAATTCAGAAGAGAAGTATTCTCCTCCACCATCTGATCTGAGTCGTTTCAAAGTTCTACCTGTTTGGTTTTCAACAAGAGCAATATACTTCTTAAAGCAATTAAACACTTCATCCTTGTGCTTCATGAAAGACAGAATTGTCCACCTGCTACAATCATCTATGAAAGACACATAATATCTTGAGCCTGATATAGATGGCTCCTTACTTGGACCCCACACATCCGTGTGCACTAGATCCAAAGGATTTTGATACATATATCCTTTCTTATTGAAAGGTTGTCTATGAGCCTTGCCGACTTGACAAGCTTCACACTTATAAATCATGTGTTGCCTTGTGATATTAGGCAAACCAAGTACACTTTGGTCCCTCCAAATTTGTTTGAGTGTCCTCTCACCAATGTGAGCAAGCCTTTTGTGCCATATCTCCAACTCTGTTAGAGTTTGAGATCCATAGCTAAACAAAGCTATGTTCTTTGTATCTTCCACTTCAAAAGTGAAAAGCCTTCTTGTCTTTTCTCCTTTCACAATCCTTCTAAAACCTTGCCTTGGGTCTTCAACATATGCTCCAAATCGGTTGAATCTAACCTGCAATCCTTTTTCAACAACCTGTCCAACACTTATTAAATTTTTGGTAATTGTAGGGACATACAAGACTTTGCTTAAGAGGTTCATATTCCCATTTGATGTCTTCACATTACCTATCTTCTCCACTGAGTGCTTTGTGTCATCTCCTGTCTGCACTTCATGCTTGTTATGAGGATCTTGCAAATCAGAAAGTAAAGCCACATTTCCTGCTACATGGTTTGAGCATCCCGAATCAATGTAAAATATGTGATCATCATCCTTACCCTTCTTCACTGATAGATTCATAATCAATAATGAATCTTTTTGACTTTGTTCCTTTGCATAGTTATTGTAATCTCTTCTTCCTCTATGGCCACTTTGATAGTTGTTGTTGTTGTAATTGTTGTTGTAGTATTTGTTGTTGTAGCCTCCATTGTACCTGCCTCTATTTGATCCATAGCCACCTCTATTGAATCCTCTTCCTCTTGAGTTCCTCGGGTTCCTGAAACATTCTTCAGTAGTATGATTAGATAAGCCACATATATTGCAAGGTTGAGATGATTGGAATCTCCCCCTGCCTTGCTTTCCACCTCTGCCTCTTCCTCTAGCTCTTCCTCTACCTGCAAAGTTTTCTTGGAAAGAGCTACCTTCATCTTCATTCTTCCTATTCTTTGACTTGTCCTTGACCTTAGCTTTATCAGAATAAAAGGTAGAAGTTTGATTACCTCTTGAGGAGTCACCACCTTTGCTAATCTTTGCTTCATGAGTGAAGAGTTGGCCCATGAGCGTGGTGAGGTCGGGTACATGCATATCCATGTATAAATCCATGGCTGTTGTGAATGACTCCCACTTGTCGTCTGCTTTGATTCCATTCATGATTTGTCTAATGATTTTCTCCTCTTCAATTACCTCTCCAATGCTTCCAAGTTGGTCGGAAATCTCCTTCATCTTTGTGACATAATCACTCACATTTTGCTTCGGGCTTTTCTTCATTGTTGTGAACTCCATCCACAATTGGTTCTTCCTTGCTCGAGTGTTGGAAGAGAAGAAAGAAGCAAGTGCATTCCAGGTCTCTCTTGATGTCTTGCATCCCTTGACATGAGGTAAAAGAAAATCAGAGATTGAGTTTAGAATATAGGACCTTGCAAGTGCATCCTTCGAACACCAATTCGAAAGTCCTTCCACTTCTTCATGTGATGGTTGCCCTTTGCTCCTCATGGTTGGCTTTGCTTCATCTCCGGATATGAATCCATATAGATTCCTCCCTTGAAGGTAAGCCTCCATCCTTAGAGACCATGCCGGGTAGTTGTTTCGATCCAATTTTCCAATTGTTGATGGAAATCGATCTCCCATGTTGCTTGACTATGCTCTGATACCACTGTGAAGAGAGATGGTGGATGCAATCCAAAGATGAGTAGGTGCTGCTACAACCAGCTTCACACCAGCCAACTGAGACTTCAGAGTTGATTAGTAGATGCTTTGAGCTTCCTAAATCCACCAAAATATCAGCCAAGTACTTTGGAACATGTATCCCAAAAGTTTAAGTCAAGACAGACTAGTTGCGAAATGACTAGCTCCCAAAACTTGCTATTTTTGGACATACACCTGCTGGAAAAAATGAATAGTGCTCTCAACCTGGTAGGAGTTAGAAAAATTCCTTTTGGTCATAGCAAATAGACTTAGCAAGCTTCCCAATCCAAGTTAAAACACTTCAAATGATGGATTGAGCACTGAGAACAAGATTTATTAATTTTTGGAACATGCCCACAATTCTCGGGGCTCTAGAGAGATAGACCAGTGAGCAGTAAATTGCAGATATCTTCAACACTATTAATCCAATGACCATGAAAATTTATAGGTAGAAATTAGAAGTTATGAGCTATCCAACACACATTACATCACTCAAAAAGGTTCAGTAGAACTCGAGATATGACCTTCTGAACGTACTGCTCTGAGTGAGTATAGCAGAGAACAAAACAGAGAAGTAAATGATGATAAATGTATAGATTCATATATGATTACAACCACATTGGCAATGAATCTTTGCACAATGGGAGTAGAATGATAGAGCTATGGATTAAGCTCTTCAATCTCTACAAAATGACATGAAGTGGTCACGTACAAGGCTTTCTAATCGCCTCTTCCTTCTTGCTCCTTTTATAGCTATTCTTGGAGGGAGTTTTGAATTCGAATTCGAATGGCTCCACCTAAAAGTGATCCCCAAAGTTAGGAGATATTCCCTCAGCTCAAAAATTCGTGGTTTTAGGTAGTTAGAGCCACGAGTTTGCTTTTACATAATGGATGAGGTAAGCCATCCTTTTCCTTTTTTCTTTTTCCATTTACAAGAGATAAAATGAACTCTTTTACAAGAGGTTTTCACATGACTACTCATGTGACTTACAAATGAGGATAATATCAAGCATATCAAGCATGTAGGCTTGGGTAAAATGCACCAACAATCCTCAACCATGGCTTTTGGGGCAAGTGGTTAGCCCATCATACTCCTAGCTGGTAGGTCATGAGTTCAAATCCCACAATTGGTATCAGAGTTAAGGAAGTAGACTTGGGCAAGACGGATGGAAGGCACGCACGTCGATTTCAAAGGTAAGCTTAACAAAGATTTGAGTGTATCTCCCAATCCGTAGGTCGGATTTCGACGTGTAATATACCGTTGGAAATCTCTTAGAACGAGCATTCCAATGGAGAAACTAGATTGGGGATCCAAGATACCTAGCATGGGTGAGAACTAGGTTCAAGAGACTGTGCGAGGATGAGGACATCAATCCAAGGGGAGAGCAAGGATTGATCATTGAGGACAATGATATCTAGAAGGGGAAGAGAGTGTTAGACTCAAGATATAATTGGCAGGAGATGGTTGAACCACACCCTAAGAGGGAGGATTAGGAAGTAATCCTCAACCATGACTTTTGGGGCAAGTGGTTAGCCCATCATACTCCTAGCTGGTAGGTTGTGAGTTCGAATCCCACACGCTTTGATCATCATCACTCAAGAATAATATTTTCAAGAGGAGTAATCACTCAAGGAGGAGATCTTGGAGGCCCTCTTGGAGAGAGAGTTGGTACACTCTTGGAGGAGGTGTGCTCTACATCTAGGAAATGTGAGTTTGCCTATAAGATTTCTAGTATGCCAACACCATGATCTCATTGAAGGATCCATCTTTTCTCATGGGTTTTATTTAACAACATTCAATGTACTTTAACTTATCCCAAGGAACTGTAACAAGAATCATTAATGTGTGAAAACTATTTTTCTTTTAGGAGAGACAAATAGGCGTTCTAGTGAATGAGATTAGAATTTGAAAGTTCATACACTTAAAAAATGAGTACTAGATGATTGTTGTGCATGATTTTCCCTCTAAATATCCGTCAAGAAATCTAAATAAGCCCCCTTCTATTCAACCTTGTGATCATAACGATGGTGAGGGTGGAAATTTTTAAGAAAGGTGAAGATAAGCGCCACAAATGAGGTGAGAAAGAATCACATTTCAAAAAGAAAAAGAAATCACAACTCCTAACATACCTTCTTTAGTCAATTGAACCAAGAAAATTTGCATAAAGAAGTAGTTACCAATTTGAACATGAAATAAAAGAGGAATTTCCATTATGGTTTCTTGAATGATTGAGCACACAAGAAATTTTAAAATCTATAGAAGGATCCACATCAACAATGACAATATTATCTAGATGGGTTACTAGATCGTATAGGTTCAACAAGGTAATGAAAAGATATGGATTCCTAAGAATCTTTTGAAAGGAAGCATGGAAATACATATGACACACCTCAACTGAAATGGATACGCGAATCACTAGAAAGCAAAAAAAACATGTGCCATAAAAAATCACCAAGTATAGATCACCAAAACTTAGAAGAGTAACTTTATTAACATTGAAGAAAAAGCACAAATGAATAGTGTAAATATATACAATCTCCACCAATAATGTTCGGAACAAGATGATAAAAATATCTTTAGTAACACTTCATGAAGAATCTACTATGGATCTCAAACTATAGTACCTTACATGGAGATACAAGAAGAACTTAACCTAAAGACTAGCAACCATTTAGGAAATGACAATCACAAATGGAGGTATACACAAAGAAAAGGACAATAAGATGGAGGGTTTGGCAAAGGAGTAAGAATGAAGCATACGAGGAGTGCAAAGTCCAAGTCATAGCCAAACAGGGCCCAAGAATCCCAAAGTATGACCCGAAAAGCATGTAGAAACATCTTTGGAAATATTTCCCAAGCCGTCCAAAGGGCAATGATGTTGGATCACCAAGTTTTCACTATGCTTGAGATGAATTTCTTTCCCACTTGACCCATCATATAGATGGTGCTATACATGTACTTTGGGAGTAGCACTTATGTGCACACTTTTCTCTATATTAATTGTATGATCACTAATGATCATTTACTTTGTAAGGTTCAAGGTGTTTACCTTTGTAAAAGACAAGTAAAAGGCTCATGAGTTGAAAGTAGGTGAGATTGATTCTCAATTAATCAACAAAAAGGTTTATATAATTTCAACTTTCACTTTTCCTATAATGTAGGAAGAGATTCTAATCATCTTCAAAAACAATCTTGCGAGGATTTGAATTCAAAACCATGAGATTTGATTCATGGAAAATCTCCAAATGTCTATATAATAAGACCACACATTCTTTGTACATTTAGTACATTTAGAGAGTGATGTTTTAATGTAATGCAAATGCATTTTTTGGTCATTATTTGTTTGAGACGATGTCAGACAAGAAGTCCAAAATCCTTAGCATAGCCAACATACCATGTATTCATTCTAGTATGATTCACAATAGGAACATGTGGTCACGTTGGTTAGATGAAAATATTCAAAAAAATCCGCCAGCATTCAGCCCCCATCGATGCAGAAGCAATAACTTTTTGCAGAGTATGTTTTTTCTTTCACGTAGATTTGGGCATTTAATATTGCAATATATTATGGTGATGTCTATTCTAGCTTTTCGATGGTGCTTTTCAATAGGAACCAAAATTATATAAAGAAGGCAAATCTCACTTTGATCATCATCACTTGAGAATAATCTTTTCAAGAGGAGCAATCACTCAAGGAGGAGAACTTGGAGGCCCTCTTGGAGAGAGAGTTGCTACACTCCTGGAGCAGTTGTGCTCTACATCTTGAGGCATCTGGAAGAGTTCATGTCAACCAACATACTGTGAGTAACAAGTTTACATCTATCCTCACTTGTTCATTCACTAGTTTCTGATTTAGGGATAATTAGAATTCGGGTTTGTTCTAAAACAATTCTAAACTGTTCATATTCTCCATGTTCTCAAACGCACACTCTCCATACATCTTAGGCACACAATTTCTTGTATCTAGTTCCTATTTCTTTCTAGATTCAGATATTGTCAGTTTGTATCATATTCACACATTATAATTTGACATTGGAATATAAGACAATGTAGGTGAACATCCTAGCTTATCGTACACTTTGAAAGATTTTTTCTATTCTCTCTCTATATCTCTCACTCATCATCTTTTGAGTCTTAGGGTGTATGCTAAGGCTCATGTCTTGGAAGATCCTGTAAACCTGTGATTATTGTTATTGAGGCCCACCCACTTCCAACATTTGGAATTAGTGCATAGTTGACATACACCCTTAAGAAGATGAGTGATTATAGAATTGAAAATGGAGACAAGATTGAGGGAATGCCTAATTATCCAATGTGTAGTTTTATGATGATGAATCTGTTACTATCAAAAGAATTTTGGAATATTGTCAATGACACTTATTCAAGGCCAAGATAAGTCAGAGAAGATGTTGCTTCATCTTCTAGTAGACCTACTATTCCTATTTCTACTCAACACGAGGTTAGTGAAGAAGAAGGAACCACTTCATCATCAGGAATCCGTACTACTACCAGATTACTTCCTACAGAAGAGCAATTCAGATGGGAATGAAGGGATGCACTAGCACTTTCATATATTGCTATGGAGTCAAGAGACATATTATACCTCAAATCAAGCCTTGCAGAACCTCTTGTCAGGATTGGTTGGAGTTAGAGGATCTCTATCAAAGCAGACACCCTAATAAGAAAGCTCCTCTAAGGGATAACTAGCCAACACAAGGATGAAAGTTGGTGATTTTGAAGCTTAAAGATTTACAAGATCAATTACTCAATGTTGGAGTCAACATTTTAGATGAAGAGATGGTAAATACACTTCTAAACTCACTTCCATCTACATATCGTGCTTTTGTTACTTCTTTATCTCTCTCTACAAGAGATATAGAACTTTCATTTGAAGAACGATAGTTCTTGTTACTTCAAGATGAAGATCAACAAAAAGGTATGGAAGAGAATGATGATGCCATGGTGTCATCGTCGAAGGGGAAGGAAAGAAATTCTAATAGTCTTTCTCTTAATACTTCCTCTACACCCAAAGAAAATTCTTCGACTATATCCGATTCAAAGAAAGGAATATGACATTATTGCAAGAAACTATTATTGCAGAATGAAAAGCAAGGATTTTTAATGAGAAGAAGAAAATATCAGGTAATAGTGCTGAAGATGATCCAAAAACTAAAACTTCAAAGGTAGATTCATATGCATGTATTACTATTGAAGAAGTAGCTTTTGATCAGACATCATTAAATGCAATCTCAAATAATCCTTGGATTTTTTATTTTGGAGCTACTAAGCAGATAACAGGTTGGAGAAAGGTATTTTCTTCCCTTTCTAACTCTTCATGTAGAAGAGTAACCATTGTAGATGGTCATGATTTGGTAGCTAGAATGAGAAATATTTTCCATTCAACTATGAGATATATGACCCATAACGTCCATGCCAAATACAAGCCATAGGTTCTTCAGTAACAACTAAGAAGTGTTCTTTCTATGATACAAAAAAAGGATAAAGTGAGACAAATTTGCTTCCTTTTACAATAACCATATTGCCCTTTGATATGCAAAAGGACTAAGCATAGAAGACCACCTTGCAACCAAGGTCATCAAGTTGACCAATTGACATCAAATTACATGATAATTGAGGTACATTGCATACATTATGTGTGCTAAATATTGAGCCATCAACGAGATGCACAACCACATCTTCAATCCCGACAATGTCACATTGGTAAGAGTCACCAAATCTCATGGTACCAAGAGACTTTGTTGCATAAGTACAGAACCATTCTCTATGTGGTGCCACATTGAAAGAAGCACTAGAAACTAGTAGCCACGTGTGAGAAAGAGAATCCGCCATAAGCGCCTAAGTAGGCATAATATTTTCAATCGCAACACATGAACATCATCAGAAATAGCATTGATTTTGTCAATCTTCACAGTTGAAGTAGATGGTGCACATACTTGTTTTAACATGCCCATCAACATTTTGTCCTTTACCATTAGCATTCTTTAATGCATAGTGGTCTTTCTTCATGTGTCCTTTCTTATGAAAATAATGGCATTTGATATCTGTCTTCCTTGATTTACTTCTACTCTTATTCCATTGAACACTCTTTTCCTTGTTCTTGCTCCTACTACGTTGCTGATTCTTTCCTTGGTAAGAATCATGAACATTATATGCATATCCACTTTGAGTGTCAACCATAGATTTCCTATGAATCTCCTCACTCAAGAGTGCTCCACATATGTCATCATAGACCAGTTTACCACTAGGTGCACTATTGCTAATAGCTGTACAAAACGTATTGCTAGGTGTACTATTGCTAATAGCTGTACATTATCGATCTCCATTTTTTGAGCCTATAACTGAGAGAATATATAATCAAACTCATTTAGATGATCAACAACACTATCTGTGTCCTTCATGCGAAGGTCATATGACTTTCTCATCAGATACACTTTAGTTGATGCCATTTCTTTTTTGTATGTGTTGTATAACTTCTTTCAAAGCTATTCTGCACTTCAAAGTCTAATATTGTAAAGTAAACATTATTTTCTAGGTGCAATTGAATGGTAGACCTATCCATTTCATCCAATTCATGCCAATCATCTTCAACTGTGTTAGCAAGCTTCTTTGATATTCCATTTACTAGCTTCCATTGCTTCCTCTAGATCAACAAATCTTTAGTCTAATTCTTCCATAGAGCAAAGTTTGTGCCATCAAATTTTTGGATCTTAAAATGGTCTTTGCCCTGAAAGTTATAGGTCCTCCTAGAACACTATCACTAAACCTTGATCCACCAAATGTGCTTGAGATCTCTGATGCCATGATGATAGAAAAGTGACTAGAATGATAATGGAGCTAGAATAGTCCAAACACCACTAAGGCTTAAAAAAGGATGACCGAGCATGAGATTCTAGGAAAAATTCAATAGTCTCCACATAAAAATGGATTAATTAATAGCAATGGCCAGCCAAAAGGATTATGTGATAATGCATGTGCGCATAATAGCAGTTTACTGAGCTTTCAGAAAAACTCGCTATTGACTATATATTGATATCTGAGTTAGGAGATGCATGCATTTTAGTGTTGGTTGTTGTGTGTGTGTGTTGGATTGCATGATTGCGTGAGTAGGAGGTGGTGTGAGTCCATGTTTAATTTCCTTGTGCCTCTTTGTCCATTCCATGTTTTAACCATCTTTAGGTACATGATTTGATGCTCTTGATTTATTCAACTCTCAACTTGACAATTTTGCATGTTTAACTCAAGCCAACACTTGATTACACCTTGTAAGTAGTACTCTCCTCCACAAATGGGGGTACCGATGCTAAGAAGGTGATTTAGGCTTGTATGTGGGCAATAAGGGAAGTCTCTACATGGTAAGTAACCATCCATAGAGGAGTAATCAAATGAGTGAACCATGCTACCTATTGATATTTGGTAGTGATATGTTGCTAGTACACTTTTTTTCCCTCTTTTGTAGGTTTTATTCCCTCGGCTTGCATATATGCCTAAGGTGAGTTAGGCTTGTATGTGGGCAATAAGGGAAGTCTCTGGATGGTAACTAACAATCCATAGAGGAGTAATCAAATGAGTGAACCATGCTACCTGTTGATATTTGTAGTGATATGTTGCAAGTACACTTTTTTCCCTCTTTTGGAGGTTTTTTTCCCTTGGCTTGCATATATGCCTATAGCCCTAATGGGTTACTTACCTTTGTACATTCAACAAGAATTGGAAGATATTCCAGATTGATGTCAAGAATGTTTTTTGAATGGATTTATATTAGAGGAGGTATATAAGGCTCAACCTCTAGGGTTTGAAATATGTTTGTAGATTAAAAAGACCTCTAGATGGGCTAAATCAATCTCCAAAAGGAATCATAGACAATTTACTTGTCTACAAGACAAAGGATGTTTAGTGAACAAGGTACAAGCTTCCTTTTTTTCATCAAAAGATAACATGGAGAAGTTATATATCTCTATATATGTAGATAATATCATTGTAACTGGTAATGATGCTGAATTCGTAAGGAGAATCAAACATCAAATGAAGGAAGAATTTAAGATAAGTGATTTGGGATAGTCAACGTACTTGGGCTTGAATTCATATAGACAAAGTATGGTATGTATCTTATTCAGAGAAAGTACATCAAAGACATGCTTAGAAAGTTCAAAATGGAAAATGCAAAGATCGCAAGTGCATCTATGGAAGTGAATTCCAAATTGAGTTCCCATGAAGGAGGACTCATTGAAGATGTGACATGATGTCAAATTTTATTTGTAATTCTCAATTATGCTACTCTCACAAGATTGGAGAACAAGCATAGTGTGAGTTTCTTGAGTTACTTTATGCACTCACCTAGAAATCCACACATGGAGTCAGCTAAAATGATACTCAAGTATCTCAAGGGAACAATCAATGGTGGCTTATTCTATTTCTATACCTTTGATATAGATATCAAGATCCTTCTTTATGTAGATTGGGAAGGATTAAGAGATGATAGGAGAAGTACCTTTCATTATCTTCCATTCACAAGTTCTAAAATCATTTCTTGGTGATCAAATAACAATCTACTGTTGCTCTTTCATCTCCAAAAGATAAATACAGAGGATTGGCTAATGCTACTCAAGAAGTTATGTGGATTAAGACACTATATCTTGATTCCTCCTCATATATTTGGTGATAATGTGAGTTCTTTACATCTTTCAACAAACCCCATTTACCATGCAAGGAGCAAACACATCCAAGTCCACTATCACTTTGTTAGGGAGAAGATCACAAACAAAGAAATTGAGCTTTCATATAACTCAACTCAACAACAATGTGCAAACACAATGACTAATGCTTTAGATGGAGTAAAGCTAAGTAGATTCGAATCAACGATTGAACTTCATGAGATATCAAAGAAATGAAGACTCAATCATCTTAGGCTTGAGGGGAGATATTGGTACATATCGAAACCCTATGAGCTTGAACATATTTTTGGAATACTTTGGACTATGAGGATCAAATATGTGTACTTACATTTATCCTTAGTTCATGCTTAAGGAAAATCCTGTAATTGTCTTAACTTTTGTATAAAGGTGTTAAAATTTGAATTCATAATTCAAATAAGTTTTTCTAATATTTGGTAGAATCATCAACACTTACCAAACAAAACCATGGGAAAACACTTATATATATTGTGGTGAAGCACTCATGGAGGAAGAATAAGCTTTCAAGCACTTCAAGAGTTTTTATTGTGCTTACCTTATATCCTAAGGATTCTTAAAACACCTCTTTGGATTATACTTTACATATCAATACATATACTTGAAGTTTCATTGACAACATCTTGAGCTAGTTTGTGTTATAATGATCTATTGTTCAAGTTTGCTAAATTCTTAGAGTATTTGAAGTGATCCTATGTTATCATTCACTCTTCCAATGCATGGATGATGAAGCTCACATAATTGTGAGCTTATGTATGCAAAGATATGATCACTGAAGCTTAATGTGCAGATATATGAATCAATCTCTATGGCTATGTCTATTCATTGTCTTCTTCCCAAATGTTGGGATGAATTAGTGACTTCTGAAGTATATCTCATTTTTTTGTACTATAGATTCAAGATATAACTTGGAATAGCTCACTTACCTTCCAATTATAAGTTGTGAAAAAGGATTTTGATCAATTCATAGGAAGTTAGGGGCATTCAACATTTTTCTTAGTGTTGTGTCTTCCATAAATAGAAGGTTTTCTCTTCATGTTCATAATTTGCAAATAATTTTTCTTGACATAAACTTTTGAGATCATTGCTTGAATGTATTATGGTCATATTTATGCATCATTAGCAATCTTAGAAAGCCTATTTGTGTTTCCAAGCAAGAAATAGATAGGTCTCGAGTAGGCTTTTGAAAAGAACCTCTCATCATATGTACTCTAACATCACCATCTTGACAAGAATGAATAAATCATGCAATGGCCCCATAAAAATATTTCCCAAAATTTTGTACTTGGGCACATAACTTGGTGAAATTTTGTGAGAAGTACATTTTGTGAAATTTGAGCGAGGAATGAAAGAATATCTCATACAAGAAAAGTTGTATTCATTTTGAAAGGATTTGATGAAGAGTCTCAAAAAGTGTTCTTTTTTAAGAGGTGCATTGATTGAGTTAAAAAGAAGGGATCCTGAAGTCATGTGGTGTGAGAGAGAAAGAAGATAGCTAGTAAGGGGGAAGAAAAGTAGCACTAACATGAAAAATATAATATTAAGATCGCTACATACTAGAGTGTTGGTGTAGTCCTGAGAAGCAAAATATAGCGGATCCTCATACAAGGGAAAGGGATGAACTCTTCCCTACCATTCTCGATGAAAGTAATTAAACTATTGTACAAACTATAGAGATGCCTTGATGTGGTTACGATGTACTTGAATCTCTAAATGAAAGAATTATTTTTCTATAAGAAGCATACTGTTATTGTAGTTTGTTAAAAGTATTGGACAATGAAGTAACAAAGATAACTGGAACAAATAGGTTGTTGATTTGAAGTGAATAAGGGATATAATCCTAAATAGTCTGGTAAAGCTAGATTGTAACTTAGTCCTAGAACCTAGAGTTGGAAAATGGTTTATGTTCAAGGCAAAGGATCGAGCACAGGATCTTGTCATATACATAGAGGAAGCACATAGATTACTCATAGACTACTTCATATCCCAACAATGATTTTTATCACTAAAACAATGTAATATATGTATATACGTCCGATTACCACATGTGCGACTCCATTTTGTGCAAGACGAGGAGTCCATGAGCTTGAAGAGTATAAGTAGAAAGCTTATACCAATTTTTGTAATTTTTGGAAGCAGTTAGGTAGCTCAAATTAGATGAAGAACCTATTATGCCAGTCACTAGAAGTGAAACCGATCAAAACTAGGCAAAAACTATAAATAGAGCTAGAGAGCTCATTTTGAGGTTGTTGTTGAACTTATGAGCTAGTGCTAGAAGAGATATTGTAATTAGTTGATAAGGAATATGAATATGAGTTCTTTCCTTGCCGTCCATTGATCTCCATCACCACTTTCCTTGTGTGTATGTGTGTGTGTGTGCATGTGTGTGTGTGCATGTGTGTGTATGCAATCACATTTCTCACCATCACCTTCATGCACTTCACTTGCTCTTGATCTTCATATCAACCTAACCTCTCCATGGATTGATAATTATGAGGTGGAGCTCCTCACGTTGGTACTCACCATTGTACTAGAGTGACACAAAATTTGGCATCGTTGCCAAGGACGAGCTCTAGGTTGAGCGCGTGATGGTAAGTGTGTCAGAGAAAATCGTTGGAAGGTAAAATTTCTTGTGTGTGTGAGAGTGAGAGAGAGAGATTTACCAGGTGTTTATTCATGTTTTCTAGTCTAATAATCTTGCAAGATGTTGAATGGTGTATTGAATGCCTCCAGTGATCCTCCTACTTTTGGGAGACACTTCCTCAAGCACGCAGTTCGAGGTCCCTTCTCAGACACGCGCGAACACGGAGATTGATGCCTTGTGTGCCGCCCAGCCGCGTAGTGATCATAATTAGTTACTCTCTCTCTCCATAAGGATGAGTCATCCCCCCACATGGCTTCACACATGGGTGCCACATGGCCCTCATGTGTGAGCCCACCTAATAATAAACTTAGAGGTGGTTCACACCTCCCTTAGGGATACTCCATGACATTTCCTTCCCCTTAACTCCATTTTTGTCCTCAAAAATGGTATTGGAAGGTGTAATAAAAAGAGAGAACTAATAATAACACTACTCCCACTATATCCCCATGTATAGAAATACATGGTCCTGTCTCCGTGTTGTTTCCCCATATCCTTCCCCTTAAGAAAACTCTTGGGAAGGTAAACTAAAACTGGGAAACCGTCTCTGTAGGGTGCTAACCCGCTCCCATGTGGCACTATCTTCTGAACTATCTTTCCACTTTACTAGACACTCTTTATACAAGTGACTCCTCGTCCGTTTCTCTCGAGTGCGTAGTATGCTCTCTGGCTCATGTGGAATAGATTGAACAGGAAAAGGCTCTACTACCTCACTATCTGGAATGAGGTTGTCAGATTCACCCAGCCTTTTCTTAAGTCGGCTAACATGAAAAACTGGATGGATTTGACTATTCTGAGGAAGTTGGAGCTGGTAAGCCATCTTTCCTATTCTCTTAAGTATTTGGAAAGGTCCACAATACCTAGGAGATAATTTTGGACAAGGTCCCGTCTTCATGGTTTCAGACCTAGATGGAATTCTAAGATAGACTTGCTCTCCTACCTCAAAGTTGATATCTCTTCTTTGAGGGTCAGCATAGGCTCTAGCCCTATCCTGAGCTTTCCTAATGCTGTCCTTAGCAAGTCTAAGCATATCATTCATTTCTTCCAAGAAGTCCTTTGCAGCTTGAACTTTTTCATTCTGCAAGCCAATTGCATAAGGAGCCCTTGGCTGAAACCCCATACATAAGCATAAATGGACTATGCCCAGTGGAAGAGTGCTTGGCACTATTATATGCAAACTCTACTATAGGTAAGTACTCCTCCCAATTAGTTTGCCTTTCATTCACATATGCTCGAAGCATATCCTCTAGGATTTGGTTAACCCTTTCTGTTTGCCCATCCGACTGTGGATGCTCGGCCGTACTCATGCTAAGCTTTGTATCCAACCTTTTGAAGACCGCTCTCCAAAAATGGCTAGTAAACTTCCTATCCCGATCAGAAACTATGTCTAAAGGAAGACCATATAACCGGTATAGGTTCTCTACAAAGAGTCTAGCCAACTCAGGTGTCTTCACTGTAGTACGTGTCGGAATAAACCTAGCCATTTTGGTTAACCTATCCACAATTACCCAGACCGAGTCGTGCCCTCTCTGCGTCTTAGGTAATCCGACTATAAAGTCCATGGAGATACTCTCCCACTTCCCATTAGGAATATCCAATGGGTGGAGTAGTCCTCCAATCCTCAACCTCTCAGCTTTGTTGACTTGGCATTTATTGCACTTAAGCACATATTCTAGGACGTCCTTATGAAGTCCAGGCCAATAAAACTGCCTCTTAACAAGATCATAAGTCTTGTTAACTCCTGGGTGTCCCGCACTAGGTGTGTCATGACACTCATATAAAATATGCCGTCTCATCTCAGTATCTCTAGGGACACACACCTTACCTTTATATAACAGATATCCATCTTGGATACTGTAATTCTTCCACTTGAATCCTTCTTGAGTACCCGTCGATACTCCATCCTCATTGGAAACCCGTATCTCACGATCCCCATTCTCTATGGCTTCCCAAATTTCGGAATATGTAGGATCAAGACTACATTTCCCTCTAAGAGACTCAAGTAGCTCACTAGTGATCTGAGTAAAACTCAGTCCATTGAGCATAGGCATGCGGCTAAGTGAATCAACCACTACATTAAACTTTCCCTTCCTATATCTAAGCTCATAATCAAACTCTTGAAGGGTCTCTGCCCATCAGGCCTTACGACCTTTGAGGTCTGTTTGATTAGAGAGCCACTTAATGCTCTCTTGATCAAACACTATCGTAACTTTGGCACCATATAAATAATGACACCACTTCTTCAAAGCATGGACTATTGCATACAACTCCTTCTCATAGACGGAGTAATTCTTTTGAGCCGGTTCTAGTTTCTTGCTCTCAAAAGCTACTGGTCGACCATCCTGTACTAAAACCGCTCCTATAGCAAAATCACTCGCGTCAGTCTCAACCACAAATGGTTTATTGGGATCTGCTATATGTAAAAGTGGAGCTGTAGCAATTGCTACCTTCAATTTTTCCATACTTTGCTTCTGTTCGTCTCCCCACTAAAAGGCTTTCCCTTTCCCTTTAAGCTGTTCCGTCATCGGGAGAGCAATTTTGGCATAGTTCTTAATGAATCTTCGATAGAAACCTGATAAACCTAGGAAGATCTGCAGGTCCTCCAGGTTCTGTGGATGTGGCCATTCCATAATAGCCCTTACTTTTTCAGGATCCATCTGGATTCCATCTTGGGAGACTATATGCCCAAGGTATTTAACCTCTTTCTTGAAAAATTCACACTTTGACTCCTTAGCAAAGAGCGAATTTTCCCTTAACACTTGAAATACTTTTCTCAAGTGTTCCAAGTGTTCCTGTTCTGATGCACTATAGATCAGAATGTCATCTAAAAAGTCTACTACAAAGTGTCCTAGATAAGGCCGTAAAACACTATTCATGAGTTTCATGAAAGTGGCAGGAGCATTGGTGAGACCAAAAGGCATCACCAAAAACTCATAATGCCCATATCTAGTCCTAAATGCAGTCTTAGGGACATCCTCTGCCCTAATTCTGATCTGATGATATCCTGATCTAAGGTCAAGCTTGGTAAAATACTTAGCTTGATGTAACTGATCAAATAGATCTTCCAACCTAGGCATTGGAAATCTATTTTTGATAGTTACCTTATTAAGTGCTCTATAATCTATACATAGTCTCATAGAGCCATCTTTCTTTTTAACTAGGAGCATTGGCGATGCCCATGGTGAGTTACTAGGTTTGATGAAGCCTTTATCTAAATAATCCTGCAATTGCTTCTCAACCTCCTCATGCTGAGAAACACTAAGCCTATAAGGTGGTCTACAAATAGGGTTAGTGTTAGTAACAACCTCTATGGCATGGTCAATGTCCCCTCTCTCAGGTGGTAGCCCTCTAGGTAAGTCAGTGGGAAAAACATCTCTGTACTCAAACATAAGATCCTTAAAACTTTTAACTACACACTCTTGCAAAAAAGAATAGTAGAAAGTCCTGTTCATATTTACATTCAAAGCATGAAAATATACATCAGATGAGCTGTCTGTACAATGCTCCATATCATGACTGTACAATAAAAAGATATCCTGTACATGCTGTGAACAACAGAGACTATACAACTCTAATGATGAGATGAGAGGTGCACTAGGTACATCTCTCTCTCCCTGAATATAAACTTTACTTCCATTCTTTTCAAACTCGAGTGTGTTATTTTGATAGCTGCGTTTAAGTGTATCTCCCAACCCCCATAGCCACTCTCTTCCTAAGACTAGATCTGTCCTCTCCATGTTCATAATTTGGAAGTCCATATGATCTGTATAATCCTGCATCTTGACTTCCAAATTGGATACCATAGTATCCCATATTCTTTTATCTTGCCCTTGCATCATAGATACAATGTATTTATGTGCACTAGGCTGCTGGGGAATCTTCAATTTCTTGACCAAAGCATAGTTTATGAAGTTATGAGTGGCAGAGTCATCTATCATGACTCGCACCCTGGTCCCGTATACACTACCATGTAGCTTGACCAAGTCATGTGGTCCAAACTGCGGTGACCACAATGACTGAGTCAAACAACACGTGTGCTCTATATCCTCGTGCATCACCTCCACTCCCTTGCAGCTAGAGCTGCCATGAATGGGAAGGGTCTGCACTAGGTGGACCGCCTTTTTGCCCCTTTCAGGAGCCGTACTAGACTCTGGTCCTTTCTTCTTTTCTTCCCCCTTCTTGAGTGGACAGTTCCACTGTGAATGGCTAGGCGATAGGCACCTAAAACACAGGTTCTCTCTTTTGGCCTTCTCAAACTGGTCTGTGGATAGCTTAGGCCCTTGTGATCTTTGTTTTTTAATAAAAACCTTGTTTTTCCCAAAAGGCAACTTTTTCTTAAATTTAGTGGTGCTAAGAGGTTTAAGGGGCTGATCCGTCTCCATAGGAGTATACTGAGGACGGTTATGGTCCTCATATATCTGTGCATATTTGATCGCCTCCTCAAACGTCTTAGGTGCATTCCTCCTGACTTCCCTCTTTATGGCTTTATCCAAGCCCCTAACAAACCCTCTGGTCTTCTGAAAATCATCTAGACCCTTAAGCTTCAAAGTGATCTCTCTATAGTGGGATAGATAGACTGAAAGAGGCCTGCCTCTTTGAGTAATCCTATCCCACTCATCCCAATTCCTCTCCTCTTCATTTTCAGGAAGAAACTCTTTTAGAAAAAGAGTCTCAAACTGAGTCCAGTCACTAGGGATAGAGTTCGTCTCCTTAAGACTCATCCACCACTTATAAGCACGTGGGCCGAGGGAAAGACTCGCCTCTAGCACACGATACTCAGGTGGGGTGCCCTTCAATTGATGCAAATCATGCCACTTTTGTAAAAAAGTGTAGATTGCATCCTTATTCCTGTCTCGGTCATCCCCCGTGAAGGTAGGTGGCTTCAAGTCTTTCAGGAGGGGAGCTTCCCTAGAGCTCTCTCCTTTATGCTTACTAGGAAGAGAGGTCTCTTTCCTAGTAATCTCTAGAGGAATGGTAGGAGTCTCTCTTTCCTTCCTAGCTAGGAAAGAGGTGACACTAGTCTCAAGGGAGATCATTTGAGACTTAAGTTGCTGTATAAGAGATGTGATGCTACCCAAATCTTTCTCTAACTTAAGGGTTTGCTCTTTCAAATCAATGAATTGGTCACGAGTGACAAATTCATCTATAAGCTCTTCATAAGTATACTCTTGCTGTGAAGGCTCTTTTTCTTCTAAATTCTCTTCTATTTCTTGTCCTAACTCTACTTCTTCCATCCTAGCATCCTGATCCTCTAGTTGCTCTCTAGGTGGAGAAGTGGTCTCAACTACTTGTTTGCCTTTAATTTCCATGTTTAAGTACCCTTCCCCCGTTTGCTAACTAGAGAGTATGAAAATGAATGGAAGTAGAGTTTAAATATGCAAGAAGAAGAGAAATATAACACAAGAGCACTTCCCTGATACAAAGTAGAGTTGCGAAAGCGAAATCCAGGTGGTCCTTGATGCTTCAAGCTGCTGATTTTGATTCCTCGCCAGTCCCAAAAGAAAATTGGAAATGTCCGCTTGGTCCGGGGAGGTTCTAGACACCATAAACCATCCAAAATAACACCAAAAGTGCGTAGGAAAAACCCCAAACGGGCAAACTGAGTGTAACTGAACAATTTCAGAGATTTTCCAATCCTCGCCAGTCCACAAATTGTTACCCAGCACCTGCACTTCAAGAATTTGAGACTATCCCAAGTGAAAAAATTGGATTTGGAGTCCGGACGATGAAAAACTAGGCTCGGGAGTGGCCGCCTAGTTCCTGCTGAAGTGCTGCAGAGAGATTTTGATGGGGCAAATCTCGTCCAAATCCAACACCGATGGTCTCTGAGCGAAGCTTGGAAACGTAGCTTCGAAACGTGACCAAGATTTTAAAAATCCGATATGGTATGAAGAAGATATGGTCCGGAGAAATGAGGTATGTCACCGATGGGAGGTGAAAAGCTTCATCTTCATGAATAGATGAGTTTGGGAAGCTCAAAACTGAGGAATCAAAGCTTTTTTGGAATTACCCACAACCCATACCCCATAACCACAGCCCATAATACATATGTGCATCCTCATAATCCCAAGTCCTCAAAATTCTCGAATTTTACTTCTTGTTATGTGTTGATGTCACTGTCCACTCGAAAAACTTGGAGCAACTGTCGAAGAGCTATGGCAGAGGCCTTTATCCCACATGCAGGTGAAAATCCTAGTGAGCTCTTCTATAATAAGAAGGCTCATTCTATGCATTCTTCAACTAGAGAGGAGGGGAGGAGGAGGAGCTCCATTCGTGGGGCGTGGCTTCCGTTGCGTATGGCGGCGTCTGCTGGCGCTGTCTTGCTCCTTGGATGGCGTGTGGCGTCCGTCGCGCGTGCGGCGTCTACTGGCGCTGTCCTGCTCCGATACCAGTGTTGAATGGTGTATTGAATGCCTCCAGTGATCCTCCTACTTTTGGGAGACACTTCCTCAAGCACGCAGTTCGAGGTCCCTTCTCAAACACGCGCGAACACGGAGATTGATGCCTTGTGTGCCGCCCAGCCGCGTAGTGATCATAATTAGTTACTCTCTCTCTCCATAAGGATGAGTCATCCCCCCACATGGCTTCACACATGGGTGCCACATGGCCCTCATGTGTGAGCCCACCTAATAATAAACTTAGAGGTGGTTCACACCTCCCTTAGGGATACTCCATGACACAAGACAGCCTCTAGACATCATAGATCTATAGGAAACACAAGTAAAAACTCCATTTTTTTCTCAAAAATTACCGTAGAAGCTGACCATCATGACTGTCAGACCAAGGTATGTATTTGGGTGAAATTTTTGCATGAGGGAGGAGCCTAGGTAAGCACTTGCACAGATCCACATTTATTTTTTTGAAATTGCATGATTTTCTCACCATCGTGATGATGACACATCATCGCAATTGCGTCTGACCATCGCGACGGTCACTGATTGTCATGGCGATTGGTTCATGCCATCCTGATCGCATCACACCATTGTGATGATGACACACCATTGCAACGGTGCTTGACAATCACGATCCTGACTGACCATCGTGGTCCTGATCATCCTCATCTGACCGTCGTGACTTGACAATCACGACTATCATTGATCATCGTAGCTTGACCGTCATAACTTGACCATCGTGATCGTGACTCACCATCGCAGTCTGACCGTCGTCTTCTGATCATCGCAATCTTGACTGACCATCATGGCCTAATCATCATGAACTCTGACCATCATGGGTGTCACACCATCACGATAGTGACACACCATCACGATTGTGTCTGACCATCACCACTATCAGGCAAAATGCCAAAATTAGGGGTTTTCAAATATTTTCAATTTTTTGGGGTATTTTTTGGTTATTAATTGTGAACTCTTGTGTGTGTGGCATAATGCAAAGGGAGAGGCAGGCAGTACCTAGAACTCTTGGGCAAACAATAACAACTGCTTCAAAAGTCTAGGAGAACGTTGTAAGTGGAATTTCCATTCTAAGTTGGTGATTTCTTTGAGCAAATATACTTTGTGATAAACGAAGTGCTTTAGGACTCCTAGAATTGCAAGGATTCACTCTAGTGCATTGAGTGATAAGTGGTTGACAAGAGAGAGAGCAAGTGGGTATAGGGATCAAGCCCAAATGAATTGTGTGACTTGATTATGCATCGCTCAAATGAATCAAAATTGACCATATTAAAATGATTCCTTACCATAAACTTGAAGAAGGCAAGAACCTCTAAAGGAAACACTCAAAGAACTAAGTGATTGAACTAATCAGAAGGGTGAGCATGATAAGGTGAAATAAGGATTAATGAACCTTCAATCTGGGAAATACTTAGGAAAAAGTGACAAGCGGGGTGTTCGATCTTCTCAGGCTAGTGTGAGAACTACGGCACGATTGTGGGCTCAACAATTAGGCAGTTATCCATACGAAGTTAGTTCAGACACGAGTGACTTGGATATGTCTTTCAACACAAGGAGACCAGGGGTTTCGTTTAGTGTAGCCCATCTAGAGAGGACAGAGGGACCCTATAAGACTCAGTTGGAGTACATCTGCATGAATAGATTGGGTGCCCAAGTATATGAAGATGGCCTTCGTAGGTCAGTAATTCAATTACATAACCCTAATCAACCTATGGGATTAGAACATCCAGCCGTGAAGTTTGAAAATGAGGCTTACATAGAAAAAGAAGGGACCATGTACATCGCCACGATTAAGGCCGACTCAACGAATGAACTAGGTGAAACGGTAGAAACTGTGGACCTAGGTGTGGAAGGACAAGGGAAAAAAATTGAAGAACCTAGAACACCTAGAGGAAAATTTGTACTAACGAGAGTGTTAACTCCTAAGTGGATGGCCCAAGATAATAGGAGCATAGAACTGTTTTGGGATAAAGAGACCGATGAAGCTTTTTGGAGATATAGGCCATATCACCCTACTTGTCATGTTATAGGATGCACACCCTTTTGGGTGAATGTCATGTTATAGGATGCACACCCTTTTGGGTGAGGTGGCATAGATGCCACATGGCATCACATGGGTATATATACCACTTGGTAGAATAGATATTGAGAGTCTCTTTATGAGATATAGTCGAGCTCGGCGGTTGGGCGGAAAAACATCTTATCATCTCTATGCGTGTGTGCGCGAACCTAGAGTGAAGGCGACGATGACAAAAGGATTTTCGTATTCCGCCCAACCGCCGAGCTCGACTATATCTCATAAAGAGACTCTCAATATCTATTCTACCAAGTGGTATATATACCCATGTGATGCCATGTGGCATGTATGCCACCTCACCCAAAAGGGTGTGCATCCTATAACATGACATTCACCCAAAAGGGTGTGCATCCTGTAACATGACATTTCCTTCCCCTTGAAAGCATTTTCGTCCTCGAAAATGTAAATGAAATGTCCGTAATGGTAGAATAAAATGCTCGGACTCCCCTGAACCCCATGTATTCTATGTACATGGTCATCTCTGTGTGTTGTTTCCCCATATCCTTCCCCTTAAGAAGCCTCATATGAGATCATCTCAAAGGTGGGAAACCATCTGAATGGTGCCTACTATCTCCCATATACATTTCACTTTCCAAATTATCACTCCCATGACATACAACAGCATCCAAATGAACTAAGTCCATATGATGTATACTCTATGGAGTAATAGCATGTAAAGCAAGTGTAAGAGTGTCAAACTTATAAGCTTGACCGTATGACAATGGAGATAATAAACCATATAATCCTCTAAAATATAGAACGAAGTCCCATAACAAGTGGCTCCAACCACATCTAAGACTAAATGATAGATTTCCCTCATAACACCCCAGGTCTTGCTAACCTTGAGTGTAATTACAAGTAGTAGTTTTGTCTAAACTACCTTGTGAACTATGCAAATCCATCATCTAGCTCATACCTAAGAATTTCTTGGTAGTAAAATGCAATCTCTACATTTCACCAACCGAGAAATCTGTGGTTTGTCATCCTTTACCATTGGACTAGGTTCTATTGGAAGAGCATCTATAGGCACTTGTGCAAACTCTAATATTTCTCTTCCTTGTAGTTTGCCATATGAATGCAGAAAGCATTCCCTTTGAGATTCAGATAATGCCTAAGTACCCATCCTCCTAACTGATGTTTACTCATCATACTCATGATGTAACACCAACTAAGAGTTTGGTACCCTACTAGGTTAGATATATTCCTATCTCTTGGAAACTCAAAAGAGAAGTATCATCAATCTACTCCCAGTCTAACTAATGTCAATAACTAGATTATCTCATCTAGTCAAAGACCATCACTGAAAATAGCATAACTGCTTCTTTCTAGAGTTTACAAGTGAGACTCATTCTAACCATCATGATTAACTGATCTCCCTCTTGTTCTAGATAGAAGAGTGCCACTTCTATCTAGACAACCGAAATGAGAAAGTGAAACTCTCTCTCTATCTCTCTCTGTAATCTCCTCTAAGGAAAAGAGCTCTAGTAGTGGAATCTATTCCACTTTCGCTTTCCCTTTGAAAGAGATTCTTTTGAATCCGTTAACTCTACTTATCCATGACTGAGAACATGCACATAAGTTCTCCATGTTTTCCCTTCTAAAATAGTGGAGAATCATACTCCCATATGAAGGAAATTATATTGACAAGTAGAGTAACAAATTCCTTCTGAAATATAAACTAAGAGATGTTTTCTAAACACCTCTTCTGTCTAAAGGAAAATATGCTCTATTCTTCTCCTATGAAGAAATCATATTTTCTTTTCCTTCTTTCTCTCTCAAAGAATAGGAGCTAAAGTGTGAGTACTGAACTAAAGTAAGATCTCTCATGGATCTCTGAGCTGACCCCCACTTTCTCCTTTCCTTAAAAGAGAAACTCATGAATTTATTTAGTCCTCTCTTCCATAACTAATGCATACTCCCTCATTACACAGATTCTTATGAAGATGGAGAACAGATCTCCCGTAACTGATGAAGGTGTATGTAGTGAAGAGTGGAGGAAATAAATTCCTTACAAGGGTCAAAGCCCTCTGCTAAAATGGTCAGCAATGATATGACATGATACCATAAACACATGTGTATCCATACTAGAAAGCTATGTCTGCCAACCATTCTCTATTCATGGATCTATACGATCCCATCAACTAATGGAATTATCCTTCCTGAAAGCACAACATGAGTATGTGATATCCATGGTGATAAAATCACCTACCACATTCTCTACTGGAAGAATAAATCTTCCCATACTGTGAAAGATAACTCCCAATCCTAGTAGGAGATGTCTACTAAGAGCTATCCTCTGATCTAGTGAGACATGATGCCATGAATGATGAGTCCTTTTCTTCCTGGCCATAGAAGAAGAGTGCTCAAAGGGAAGTCATTTCCACCGTCCCATACCAGTGAAAACTTCTTCCAATTCACGGTATCATACCTACACTAAACCGAATATATATTCCAATTCATAATGGAATATATAGGTGGATTCTAATGAATCCCATATCCTAAAATCATGTAGGTGGACTCAAGTAAGTCCTATGTCCTCGAACTAGTTAGTTTGGTTGTAGTCAACAATGTGACAATGGATATCCCCTTGTGTTCCAAACCAACTTGTTCCTAGGTACAAAGACTAAGTCTAGGTACCTCTCTGTAGATCCCAAGATACATATGTATGTATTGGGTACCCCAACTATTCCTGAGTAAGGGATCTATGCTCTGAGTCATAGAGCCAGTGCCATGCCTGTGGCCTTCCTAACCATTACTCAAATTACATAGCACCTGTCGATGCTGTCTCATGAAACCCATCTTTGTGATCCCATCTAATTGGTTTCATTAGTAGTGTAGCAGAAATGCTTCACTACTTGGTCAAGTGATGTGCATGAGTGAAACTAGTCACTCTTTGGGTATTCATCATGATACCCCATAGTCTCCTAATCATACTGTGAGACTCTTTTGAAGATAAATCAATCTTCACCACTTTGGAGATTATCAAGAAATGCATCTCCCATGCCTGAATGCAACTTCCTGAACCTATAGGATTGCTTGTGCACATTACTAATGGTGAAGGTGTAGCTCCTTCCGTTAGCAATACTATGGTCTAAATCCATAAGGATTATGTGTAGGGATCCTGTTACTACTTAAGTTGCCTTATGTATACTACTATGATGGTCCTAAGTCCATCAAATACATGCGTAGAAGCATGCGTAGACCTTATTGATGTTTGCAGAACAGGCATGTTACCATGCCATATCATTTTTACCTAAAGGCAAGTGCGTATATAACGCCATGAGAGGGGAAAATTTTTGACAGCATTTCCCCAGGAAATGGAATCCCAAAAAGTTTTTTACCATAAGCTCAGTGGCACAAAGGCCACCCAACAACATAGGGCTTGACAGGCCCATGGCATGCACGCCATAAACTTATATATGGATTCCATGACCTGCAAAAAGATAAAAGCAATTGCTAGCAACCACTCCCTGTGTTGCATAGCCATATGGTTTCTGTAATCCTCTTTCCTGCAAACAATCAAAAGGTATACTTCTTTCCTGTCGATCCATACTTTAAGAATTTAAACAATGATCAACATTTGATGTATGCAATCCAATTTATGCATGGATATACAAAACATGCCATAACATAAAGTAAAATGACTGAAGCATAAAGCATACGTCCCTGAATAATTTTGTATTGGAGTTGCATGCATCCAGTTCTTCTCAATGAACTTCGAGACCTCTGCACCTTCCTCCTCAAGTCCTAAAATACACTTAGAAGTGTCCGAAAATATTGGAGCACTCCTCAAAACATGAAGCATGGTCAGGTGATTACAAACATAATGCAAATTTAGCTCAAAAATGCATTAGTAATCCTTCTTTAGACCTGCAAAAACCACTTTAGGACCTGCAAATTTTCATAAACTGAAATATAAAGCATGTGCAAATAGGTCTAAGTGAAATTACTCAAATCGCCTTCCCGGTTTGAAAAATATGGCTCCCAGAAGGTAGTTGCCAAAAACTGTTCAGACTTTGCAGACCTGTTCAGACCTGCAAAAATTTTTACTTTCCAAAATTTTATTTCATAAACTGAAATTAGACCTTGTGCTCTTCGAAACGAGCCATAGCACGTCCAATTTGGAGTTTTCTAGCCCAAGATATGGCCATTCCAAGCGGGACATGCCAAACTAGTGGACTGTTGGAGGGGCTGGAAAAAGTATGAAAATGTGATTTTTGGGATGCCCAAAAGCATTCTTCCATCAAGAAAATACTAAATTTTTCTCCATAACCTCAGAGATAAATATATGAAGATGCTTAGGCCTATTTTCACTTTTCCAAATCCTCCCTTCGTGCCTGCTAAATCGCTCCCCGAAAGAGGCCTAAATCAAGATTTTTGCTTTTATACAAAAACTTGAATGGGAGCTCTTAGCAAGCTTTTAATCCACTCTAAATGTGGATTTCTCTTGGATTATATACAATAATCCATGGAAAGCCTCTAATTGATCTTTATTCCTACTCCCAGAAGTGGAGTTGGGCAAAAGATTAATTTCTGAAATTTTCCAAAAAGTGCGGGAAGGGGGTCTTTGAGGAAGTAAAATTCCTCCTTCACTTATCATTTTGATGAATCTAATGATTCGCCTAAGAAGTCCATACACCATATTCTCAGTATATATACTTTTTTCCATCCATCCATAGTTATCGCACCTATTTTTCCCTCTTCCAAAATGGGATTTTCTCAAATTTAGGTGCTGAAATTTTTTGTCAAACTGTGATGGAAGGGGGTCTTGTGGAGCTTCAAACTCCCATCAAACTGAGGTATCTTATTTTTTTATTAATTGTATATGGAAGTCAATACACTATACTATATGTATGCATGGTTTTTTCCATAAATCCATGAAAAAACCCGCTTCATTTCCCCTTCCCAAAATGGCTATTTATCAAAAACAGCCCTTGAAATTTATGTGGAAACCATGAATAGGGCTACTTTAGGGATACCCTGAACTTGGCCTTCTTGTATTTGGAGGGAATCCTTGATCCTAGATGAGAATATATATATACCTCATACTCTCCGTACATGTGATTTCCCTCCCAGATCTTGGCCTCCTAACAGTTCATGGTGCTTCTCGAAAATGCAAACCTTTCAAAATTGAAATAATAATACCTGTGATTAGCATGAAGCTCCATGCCTGTAAATTTGGAATCAAGACCTTGGACAAGTCCTGGAGTATATGCTCTTCATTCGTAGACTCTTCATATGCAGCAGGTGCATCCAATCTCTCTCTCTTGTTTGTTCTCGATCTTCATTTGAAGAGGTAGTGTCATAAATCCTTTTGCAATCCTTCTACGCCGACATAGCCATGCGCAGCCGACGCCGTATTTGGAGTAATCTTCAAATGCCTTTGCTCCAAACAATCTCCCACTTGATAGGTTAAAGAGGCACCTCCAAGCTACGCAGCTTCTGTCACTTGTGAACAATGTTCATGTTATGCCTTGGCAAGTCATTTGTTGAGAGCACATGCACCGTTCTATGCAAACTTAGCCTGGCCGAGAAGATCTCCATGGTAAAATATATCCATAACGGTGCTAGTATACTCGATAGGAAGAACATTGGGATTGATGACTTTGATGGAGAGGATCAGCTCTGCATCGATTATTGCAAGAAGCAAAGGAGAGTCCGTGCAGAAGCGAAACTTAAAGCCCTTAAAGGTGATGGAAAGGACCTCGAAAATTGAATCCCGAGGGCGAATGCGGAAGAGAGTTACGCATTTCTATGCTCTATGCCTTTGAACTTGTCGTCAGCCCATCTCTGCCGTTGCCATAACTGTTTACTACAGTACGAATTTGCGGAGAATAAATTCATCGAATGAAGTTGGCGCCTTGGTTAAGATGGACGCCCGCCATAGCCATGGTACAAGTTCAAATCCCCTGTGGCGCAAGTTGCGTGAATTCGTCCTGAAGCTCTGATACCAGTATTACGAAAATCCTTTTGTCATCGTCGCCTTCACTCCAGGTTCGCGCACACATGCATAGAGATGATAAGATGTTTTTCCGCCCAACCGCCGAGCTCGACTATATCTCATAAAGAGACTCTCAATATCTATTCTACCAAGTGGTATATATACCCATGTGATGCCATGTGGCATGTATGCCACCTCACCCAAAAGGGTGTGCATCCTATAACATGACATTCACCCAAAAGGGTGTGCATCCTATAACATGACACTACTGCCATAGGAGCAAACATGATTTATGAACTTAAGGACCTAGAGGTTCCAAGAAAATTAGTATACTTAGATGACACCTCAAAACGAGTGTATAAGGTCACAGAACATCGTTGTCATGCGTATACATGGGGAGGAGAATTAGTTTTTCCAGTAATAAGATCACAGGTGTCTAAGGAGAGTTTGGGTATCCATACATCTCAAGGACATAGAGAGAAGAACAAGGAAGGACCGGAGATTAGTTTCATCCATTGTGCAGGAAGGAAAAAAGCCCCTACCGAAGGTGGGAGGGCTGAAAGAGAACCAATTAGGGATCATAGAGCTCAGAGGGGTGGAGACAATTTTCCCCTACCTAGACCTAGACACCACACTAGAACTTTTGTTGGTGCAAAATTCAAGCCTACACATTTGGCTAGAAGTTCATGAATATTTGAAGCTCCATGGAAACCATTGCTAGGAAGATCTTTTATCTTTACCATTTGTAAAAGTCACTTTGACTTGGAAGAATCATTGCAACCACCACTAAACTCATGGAGTTTATTAGTTGAAAATTCATGACTTCAATTGAGGGAATATCTCCTAGATTGGAGGACTACTTTTTAGTGAGAGCCAATGAACAATTCAAATTCAAATTTTTAAATCACTCAACTATAAAAGATGTAAAAAAACTCGCGGGTATGTGACTCTATTCCTGAGCTCTCCATTGCCACATTGTAAGAGAGTAAGGTCTACATTGGAACCTACAATACTCACCATCATTAGGCATTGATTATCAAGCCTATGATCTTGTACAACATTGTTCTTTAATACAATGGATCTACATTACTCATCTATGGTCTCTCTATTATAGTCATTCATAACAGTCAACTTGTACTGCTCATATATCAGTAATTACGTTATCATTTTCAATGATCTATAGCTTCTTGGAATCATCTCCAAGTTTTCTAGATGCTCACATATTTTGAAGACATCTATTCAGCCAATTTGGAGAAAAGTGCATCGAAGCACTCACTGGTCAAACTCTATAGAGGTCCTTAAAAATCGTGGGTAATGATTCAATTGCTAAGTTGATTGCTCTGTGTATAGTGTATCATTTTAAGTGATTCCACTTGGAATCATTTGTTTACTAAGCTAATTAGATACCTCTAAAAGTAATTTTTCTAATTCCTATTGTACTGGAAGCATTGAGCATAACAAGCAGCATGTGTGTGAACAAATAGAAGGTTATCATTGATCCTTCAACTTGGAAATAGTCTGTTCTGGTTCAATCATTTCTCACATCATTTACAAAGTACATAGGCACTTATTTAGTATCATTGGAAAGCTAAGAAGCCCTACAACCCAACTCTAAAGCAAGAAGGGGCTGGTATAAAGCGGGATTTGGCAGTACCTACTCATTTCATGGAGTATCCATCCATCTTTCCCAATAGTGGTATCAAAGCAAAGCTAAGGTAAGATGGTAGATGATTTTCCTTCTTTCATTAATAAATTGGAGAGGAAAAAGCATGGTCCTTGAGGATGAAGACATACTTGCAAGGAAGAAGCCTTTATGGATACATCTCAGGAGATGAGGCAATGCCCATATTCAGAAGCAAAGGACAACCTACAAGAGAGGAGCATGAAAGACTCAACACATGGTGTGCCAAGGATGCATTAGCAAGGTCCTGATTACTTAACTCAATCTCTAATTTTCTTCTTCCACATATTAGGAACTATAAGACATCCCAAGAGACTTGGGAAACATTGTCTTCATATTTCTCTTCCAACACAAGGGATAGGAAGAACCAATCATGCATTGAGTTTACCACTGAAAGAAAGCAACCCAAGCAAGGCATCTCAGAGTATGTGACCAAAGTGAAAGATGTAGCAGATCAATGGGAAAGCATAGGAGAAGAAATTGAAGAGGTGCAGATTGTAAGACAAGTAATCAATTGTATTAAAGCTGAGGACAAATGGGAGAGCTTCACAACTGCCATGGACTTGTACATGGACATGCAGATTCCAGACCTTACTACACTCATGGGGCAACTATTTACCCATGAATCCAAGCTCGACAAGAATGGAGATTCATCAAGAGGTAATAGCTCTTCTGCCCTATACACTGATAAAGGTAAGTCCAAAGAGAAAGGGAAGAATAAGAAGGTTGAAGATGAAGGAACTACCTCCCAAGCCAACTATGTAGGGAGAGGTAGAACCTCAAGAGGAAGGGGCAGAGGAGGTAAGCAAGGTAGGGGGAGATCTTATAACTCCTTACCATGTAATATTTGTGGATTTTCAAATCATACTAGAGATGAGTGTTATAGGAACTTCAAGAATCAAAGAGGTAGAGGATATCAAAGAGGTGGATATACACAATCAAGAGGAAGATTCAATCACCATCAAGGATACAACAAAAATTACAACAACTATAATAGCAATTACTAAGGAGGCTACAAATCAAGGAAAGATTACAACAACTACACAGAGGAGCAAGAAGATTCTCTTCTGATTATGAATATGACTTCAAAACTAGGTATAAATGATGATCATCTCTTCTACATTGATTTAGGATGCTCAAACCATGTGGCAGGCAATGTAGCTCTTCTCTCTGACCTTGAGGAACCAAAGAGTAAGCATCAAGTGCAAATAGGTGATGACAGCAAGCACTCAGTGATTAAAGTAGGAAATGTTAAGACCTCTGATGGAAACAAGAATCTATTAAGCAGGGTTCTATATGTACCTACAATTACCAAGAATTTGATGAGTGTTGGATAAATTGTGGAAAAGGGTTTGCAGGTTAGGTTCAACCAATATGGAGCATTTGTGGAGGATCCCCAACATGGATTCAAGAGAATTGCCAAAGGAGAAAAGACAGATAGATTATTTACTTTTGAACTTGAAGATACAAGGAATATTTCACTTTATAGTTAGAAAGATCCAACACTATCAGAGCTTGAAATTTGGCATAAGAGATTAGGGCATGTTGGTGAAAGAACCTTAAAACAAATATGTAGAGATCAATGTGTGCTTGAGATACCTAATGTATCCAAGCAACACATGATCTTTAAATGTGGTGCTTGTCAGTTTGGAAAATCTCATAGGTTACCCTTCTCAAGGAAAGGCTACATGCATGAGGACTACCTAGAGCTTGTCCATATAGATGTATGGGGACCAAGTAAGTATCCCTCAATCTCTAGATCAAGGTATTATGTATCTTTCATTGATGATTACAGTAGGTGGACTATATTGTACTTTATGAAACACAAAGATGAAGTATTCAGTTGCTTTAAAAACTATCTTGCACTTGTTGAGAACCAAATAGGGAGAAACCTAAGGAGACTAAGGTCAGATGGTGGAGGTGAGTACTTCTCAAATGAGTTTGATGCATTCTTGCAGGACAAAGGAATCAAGAGAGAAATTACAACAAGGGTATACCCCTGAACAAAATGGGGTGGCAGAGAGGAGAAATAGATTAATTGTTGAAACAACTAGGTCAATGTTAAATGAGAAAAAATTACCTAACTACTTGTGGGCAGAGAGTGTATCTACTGCCACTTACCTTATAAATAGGTGCCATCCAAATCACTTGATGGGATTTTTGGAACAAAGAAATCACAAATTGATGATTATAAAGAGCTTGAAGTAAGTCAATGGTCAGAATGAAGTCAAAGATAGTATTTGAGGAAGTGAAGAGATCTCAAAAGTGAAGTTTTGTATACATATGTACATTATAGATGCAAATTCTTGTACTTTGAGTTTTAGATGATCCTTAGGATGATAAGGAATATGTAATAGATGTGGGATAAGTCTAGAATCATATGTATTTAAGTCAATGATGTAAAGAAATACATGAGAGAGTCATTAGAAGCCAAGTGTCAATAAGGTAGATGTGCACAGAGTCATCTTCAGAAATTAACGACGAGTATTTCTCTGATTTCTCTCAGCCTGTTCATGTGGATCAAGAAATACGTTGTGCACATCTAATCTAGAAGCTAATGAATCTATGTTCAAATTTTCATGGTCTAATTCCTTTCATGCTATGAGTATGATCAATAGGAACATGTGTATGTAGGTAGATCTCTCAGACTCGCACACTTTTTCATGTCAATGTTTTTCTTGGATCTCAGTGTACAGTGTAAAGTTTTTTGATCACTGAGTATTCAAAATCTAAGTTAGAAGGTAAGGAAGCTATGGCTAAAACCATTTAGTAAAACGGGATCTGTGCTATGAGAAATCAACCTTAGAAGTTAGCTATGTCAAAGTCGCTTGTTCAGGAAGACAGTTTTTAACATACTTTTGATCTTAAGGATCAAATTAAAGTTTTAATGATTCTTTTGAAGGACTAATGCTTGATATGATTGCGCAAAGATATCATGGAGATATGTACATCATTAGTTTGAAGAAATCTAAAGATATGTGTAGGTAATGAAGTCAATCTTTGAAGCAGACTTCTTGAAGAAGGAAGATTCTCACTCAGAGAAGTGATAGTTGAAGAATTGGTAAATGAAGGTAACATTTGTGTAAATTTTGGTCCATAACTGATATAGAGGTGCTCTTAAATCAGTATATATCAAACCTTTGGGGATTTAGAGGTCTCCAACAATGGTATCAGAGTAGAAGGTGCAATACAAGTGAAGTAAAGGCATTGAAAGTCCCGACTATTGAAGATATTGAAGTTTCTTCCAATTGAAGGTGGACAAGGTTAAATTCTTGGACAATCTGAAGAAGTACAAAGCACAAGTTCAAAGGATCAAGAAGGATTAAAGCTTCATATCAAAGGTACACTATATCAACATAAATCTTAGTAATTGCAGACATAGAAGATGAAAAATGGGAGAAAGCTTGCAGATTGATAAGCTAGATAGGGGGAACTATCCAGCTTGGTCCATACGGATGGAGGCACATCTCATGAGCAAATATTTGATGGAATTCATTACAGGAGAAGAAGAAAAGCCAGATTTTGAAGGTGCTAGTGTTCCAACTAGGGAAGAACTTGCAGATTTGAAGAATTGGGTGAGAAAGGATGCTCAAGCTAGGAGCACCATTTACATGGCTGTAAATGATTATCTTCTACCTCACATTAGAGGATTAGAAAGTGCAACAGATGTGTGGAATGATTTGGAAGAGCATTTCCAAAACACAATCAAGTCAAGGAAGTCCTCATTATGGGCAGAGTTTACAACTTTCAAGAAGAAGAGTTCACAATCAATTTCTGATTATGTGGCAAGAATGAAGGATATTGCAAATAACTTGGGAGCAGTAGATGAAGACATTGAAGAGGATAAGTTGGTAAGAAAAATACTTATAGGTCTGAGAGGAGATGATAAGTGGAAGCCTTTCATACTGTCCATAGAATTGTCATTAGATCATTTTACCCCTGATCTTAATCAATTGCTAGGACACATGCTAACTTTTGAGCATGATATTAAGGAAGATAATGATAGGAGTGCAAGTCAAGCTATGTACTCCAAGATCAAGAAAAAGAATGGCAAAGGGAAGCAGTCAATTGATGATGAAGGAACTTCAAGTCAAGCTAATTTCACAAAAGGAAAGATGAACTTCAGAGGTAAAGGAAGAGGAGGTAAGAATAAAGACAATACTAAAGCTTGTTGGATTTGTGGTAGAACAAATCATTTGGCAAATGATTTTTGGTATAACAATCAAAATGGTGGAAGTAATAACCAGAGCTTCAACCAAAGAGGTAGAGGAGGTAGAAATCAAAGAGGCAACTTTAGAGGAAGAGGTGGTAGGACATCATATGCTAGAGGAGGTGGAAGAAGTTTTCAATCTCAATCCTACAACAACAATTATTATAAATATGCATCAGATCAGAAGGATGACATGACTCTCATCTTGAATGCAACACATGAAGCAGTAGGAGAAGATCAAAGGGTGTTCTATATTGACTCAGGATGTAGAAATCATTTGAGTGGAAATATATCATTGATGACTGATATGGAAGCAAAGATGAATGGACATACAGTTCAAACAGGAGATAACACCAAGCATAAAGTGGAAAGCATTGGATTAGTGAAGACAAAGAGTGGAAGCACACTCTTAAGCAAGGTACTTTATGTTCCTACTATTCCTAAAAACTTGATAAGTGTAGGACAAATTGTGGAGAAGGGATATGAAGTCAGATTCACAAATGATGGTGTTTATGTGCAAGATCCAAATCAGGGATATAGAAATATCATTGCAGGTAAAAAGGAAGGAAGGTTGTTTACTCTCAAGGTCCAAGGTAATGTGGGACATGCATTATTTACTTATGGAAGTCAAAAGATGTCTGAGTTAGACCTATGGCATAAAAGGCTAGGTCATTTCAATGAGAGCTATAAAAGAAATGTCAAAGCATGATGTGGTGCTTGGATTGCCAAATGTTGAAGGTCAACACATGGTGTACAAGTGTGAAGCTTGTCAATTAGGTAAAGCACACAAAAGTTCATACAATAAATCAGGGTATAAGTATTCAAATATGCTTGAGTTGGTTCATACAGATGTGTGGGGTCCTTCGAGGGAATATAGCATAAATGGATCCAGATATTATGTGTTGTTTGTTGATGATGCAACCAGATGGATTACTTTATATGTAATCAAGGACAAATAAAAAGTGTTCAATACATTCAAGCATTATCATGCTTATGCAGAAAGGATTACGGGACAAAAGCTCAAGAGGTTGAGATCAGATGGAGGGGGAGATATTTTTCTAAAGAGTTTGATGATTATTTGTGGAATGCAGGTATAAAAAGAGAAGTAACTTGCAGGTACTCCCCTCAACAAAATGGAGTTGCAAAAAGAAGAAATAGAACTCTTGTAGAGTTTGCAAGAGCAACGATGAAAGAGAAGAATTGTCCAAAGTACTTATGGGTAGAAGCTATCAACACTGCAACATACTTTGTGAATAGGTTACCTTGTAAAGCTTTGGATGGAAAAACACCTTATGAAGCATGGTGGGCTAAGAAACCTACTCTTGATCATTGTAAGGTATTTGGATGTTTAGCATATGCTTATGTTCCTTCACAATTAAGACATAAGCTAGAATCCAAAGTAGAAAAGTATGTGTTTATTGGGTATGATGATAGACAGATGGGTTACAGATTGTGAAGTCCATCCACAAAGCAATTTCTTGTTATAAAAGATGTCACATTTGATGAGCAAAGCACATGGTATACAGGGTCAACAAATGAATTTGCATATGTTGAAGAAATACAAAGGAAAGGGAAGACAAAAGTAAGGGTGTATGAAGAAGATATTGATGATGTTGATTGTAAAAGTAATTTGTAGGGCAATGTTGAAGATGGGCCAAGATTTGATCCAGAATCAAATGTAGCTGAGACTTCAAGGAATGTAGAGGTAAGAAGATCTTTGAGAGAAAGGAAAGAACCTATCAGGTATAGTTATGATACATCTTTCTTAACAACAAAAGATTATGCTTAGATTATGAAGATAGAAGAAGATCCAACTACATATGAAGAAGCTAAAGGTAAACAGAATTGGGAGAAGGCAATGCAAGAAGAGTATAATGCTCTACTTGAAAATGAAACATGGGAATTGGTGCCAAGGCCAAAGAATAAGAAGGTCATTGGATGTAAGTGGGTTCATAAAACAAAAAGATTTGCAGATGGAAAGGTGTCTAGATACAAGGCTAGACTTGTGGTTAAAGGTTATGCCCAAACTTATGGGGTAGATTATGATGAAACTTTTAGTCCAGTTTCTAAGATGTCTACAATTAGATCTCTAGTTGCTATTGCTACTTGTAAAGGATGGAAGTTATCACAATTAGATGTGAAGAATGCATTCTGAATGGGTACATTGTAGATGAAGTGTACATGGAGCAACCAGAGGGTTTCATGGATTCAGTTGGATCAGGTTATGTGTGTAAGCTCAAGAGAGCTTTGTATGGTTTGAAGCAGGCTCCAAGAGCATGGAATTACAAGCTTGTTAAGTTCTTGAATGAATGTGGATATCAAGCATCAAAGGTAGATAGTAGCTTGCTAGTGAAGGCAAGTGAAAATGGATATATATACATGTGTATTTATGTTGATGTTATTATTGTCACAGGTACAGATGCTCAAGGAATCAAGGAGCTTAAGAAACAAATAGAGAAGGAGTTTAAGATAAGTGATTTGGGAAACTTATCTTATTTCTTAGGAATGCAGATTGTGTATACTCAACATGGAGTATATGTTACACAAGAGAGATATTTGAAGAATCTTCTGGTCAAATTCAACATGGAAGAGTGCAAGCCTTCAACTACACCATTGGAGGTAAATCATAAATTGAGCAGATATGGAGGTGAAGAATTTAATGACATGAAGAAATATTAGAGTTTGGTAGGTAGTCTAATCTATGCTACCTTGAGAAGGCCAGACTTATCATATGCAGTAGGTGTGTTATCACAATTTATGCATTGTCCAAAGAAGACTTATTGGATTGTAGCTCAAAGGGTACTTAGATATATCAAGGGAACTCTAAGTGAAGCTTTGTATTATGGATTTACGTCTGATACAAGAATCAAAGTGTTTAGTGATGCAGATTAGGCAGGTGATTCAGATGATAAAAGGTCTACTCATGGGTATCTCTGTTATATTGGAGATAAATTAGTTTCTTGGTGCTCAAAGAAGCAACATAGAGTTGCTTTGTCATCCATAGAAGCTGAGTATAAAGGAATGGTAGAGGTTGAAAAAGAAGTGATATGGTTAAAGATCTTTTTAAAGAGCTTTGGATAGAGTTCGCCCAGACAATGTTTGAGGCATCACAGTACCTCAATTGGGAAGTTATGGCTAGGCTTGAGCTACATTTCCAAGGATTACTAGAAAAATTAGGGCAAATAGTATCTAACACAACAAAAGTCAACTCTAGTACACAAACTAGCCCAGTGAAACCCTTGAAGACCACTCTATTCGAAAGGGCTAGGTGAGCCTTAGAGAATCATCAAATAGGCTATATGGATTCACATGCCATCTTAAGAGAGATCCAAGAAGAAAGATGGAGGTAGGAACAAGACTCACGATTGAAAGAACTTGCAGAAGCTTGTAGAAGGTAGAAAAGTGCGTTTCGAAGCGACAAAGTTTGGTCAAGCCAACCGGCACAAGACCAGCCCTTGAGCTTATGGAGACTCAAATAGACCTTATAGGCATGTGATAAGTGCAAAGAAATGCACTATGTACTTTGGAGCATCAAAGAGAATGAGTTGATACAAAACAGATAGGTTCACGGGTCAACTAGCTCAAAAAACTTACTATCTATGGAAGAGACAATGAACTTCAAATGCCCATAGCGACCAACGTGATTACAATTAGAAAAAATCCTTTTATGGGAGTGATACACATAGGGTTGATTTTATGGAATGCACAAAAGTATAAGGAATAAGAAAAATATGCTATAGGAATGAATGCGACATTCACCAGTGGTACTTCCTATTTTTCAGGAATACGTAGAGATTGACCCCGAGACAAAAAAACTCTGATTTTTCCAAATCTACTGAACCAAATGCTTTGAAACTGTATAGGCATAAACTAGACACTTACAGCTTTCCAATGAGCCATCTTGCACTCAATTTGGAGCTCTGGAGAGAGAGCAACAATCTCTGCAATATTACTGTTGGGGAAGAAGATGATGCAGAGAATTGAAAGAGCAAGACAATGATGGTCACAAGTGTATGTATATTGCATTCATGTAATGTACAAGTGATTTCAAGTCCTTATATAGCCTCTAGGAGTGTTCCACAACTTTTACAAGTTGAATTTGAATTCAAATGAAGGTGGGAATGGTTGTTGGAGGGAATCAATTCACTTTCCTACAATCTAGGAAAAGTGAAGATCTACTTTGATCTAATTTTAGGTGATTGATTGCTTGATTGAATGCAACTTCAACCACCACAAATTCGTGGGATTTGGGCTCTATCTTTCTACATTTACATGTGTAAAGCTCAATGCTTTTACAAGAGTAAATGAACCATCAAAAATCTCTCAAAAAAATACAATAAATGAGCATATAAAAAAGAACTCTCCACCGGATATTCTTTCGACGCGATAGCCTTTGATGTAGATCAAATCCACCTCAAGCATAGTGTAAGCTTGATGTTCCAACAGCTCCCCCTCAAGCTAAAGTATGCTTGAGTCTTCATTCTCTGATAGGTTGAATACCTGCCATAGCTTTGAATCTACAAAGCTTTATTCCATCAAGTGCCTTCGTCATCATATCTGCTACTTGCTTTTCAGTAGGAACAAAAGAAATGTCAATCTCCTTTGCCATGTGCTTCTCCCTGATGAAGTGGTAATGGACTTCTATGTGCTTGGTTCTCACATGAAAAATAGGATTTTCCGCTAGATGCATGGAACTTACATTATCTCCAAATATGTGAGGTTTGGAACTCACAAGTCCCAAATCTGTATACAATGCTTTTAACCATATTGCTTCTTGATTTGCTATGGTCAAGCCTCTGTACTCTGCTTCAGTTGAAGATAAAGCAACTGTTGGTTGCTTCTTGGAACTCCATGACACTAGCTTCGAACCTACAAATGCTAAGTAACCAGATGTACTTTTTCTATCATCCTTAGCTCCTGCCCAATCTGCATCTGAGATAGATTTTGATATCCAAATCTGAAGAGTAAGGATAGAATATACCTTCGTTGATTGTACCTTTGAGATACTTAAGTATCTCTTAGCCGCATCCATGTGTGGTCTTCTCGGTGAGTGCATGAACTGACTAAGCACTCCCACACTATATGAGATGTCTGCCCTTGTATGAGTAGCATATATCAAGCTACCTACCAAGCTTTGATACTCTTTAATGTCTTCAATTTTCTCACCTTCATAAACACTAAGTTTATGATTCATCTCCAAAGGTGTACCTGCAGGTTTAGTGTTCTCCATTTTGGACTTGAGAAGAAGATCCTGAATGTATCTTCTTTGAGTCAAATACATTCCTTCACATAAGATGGATGATTAAGGTTTTCAAAACCTGGTGGTTGTGACATGTATACCTCTTCACTTATCCAACCATTTAAGAATGAATTTTTCACATCAAGTTGGAGGAGTCTCCAATTCCTTGCAGCAACTACACTTATCAATGTCCTGATTGTAGTCATCTTTGCAACTGGTGAGAATGTTTCCTCATAGTCTATACCATGAGTTTGTGAGCATCCTTTGGCAACTAATCTTGCCTTGTACCTGCAAACTGATCCATCTCGATTTCTTTTAACTTTATATACCCATCTGCAACCAATTACCTTTTGATTTGGCGACATTGTAACCAAATCCCAAGTGTCCATTTCCTTCAAAGCATCTATCTCTTCGTTCATGGCCTTTTCCCAATTAGGGTTTCCCTTTGCCTCTTCATAGGTTGAGTGTTCCTCTGAAATAGAGTCCTTTGCCAAGTATATTGAATGCTTCGTAACAAATGTGGAATCATATCCATACCTTTCTGGTTGTTTTTTTCTCTCTTGCTGATCTTCTAGGTGCTTGTTTGGAGCATTCTCCAACCTCTTGCATCTTTGCTTTGCCTCTTGACTTCCATAGCTTGTAATCCTTTTCTCTTTCATCTTGGTCATCGTCTGTATCACTTCTTGGATCCTGGACCTATGTATCATGCTTCCTTCCTAATTGATGAGAGTCAGAATCAAGATCATATGGTAGTTTTACCTTTTGTTTGTCTTCATCATACCAAGACCTGTGTTCTCAAACACAACATCTCTACTTGTAGTGAATTGCTTAGTTGAAGGATTGAAGAACCTGTAACCCATCTGAGTTGAATCATATCCAATAAACACTACCTTTGTTGCCCTTTCAACTAGCTTACCTCTTATTTGTGATGGTACATGAACATAAGCTAAACAACCAAAAACCTTGCAATGTCCAAGACTAGGTTTTCTTCCATGCCATGCTTCATAAGGAGCCATACCTTGAAGTGATTTGGATGGTAGTCTATTGACAAGGTACACAGCAGTTGAAATAGCTTCTGCCCATAGATAATGTGGCAACTTCTTCTCTTCAAGCATTGTTCAGGCTTATCCAACCAATGTCTTGTTTCTCCTCTCTGCAATTCCATTTAATTGAGGAGAGTACCTAGTAGTCACTTCCCTTTTGATACCTTTGTCCTGCAAGAACTCATCAAACTCTTTGGAGAAGTATTCTTCCCCTCCATTAGATCTGAGCTTCTTTAGTGATCTACTTGTATGATTCTCCACATGTGCAAGATACTTCTTGAAGCAATCAAACACTTCATTCTTACTCTTGATAAAGTATAGAACAGTCCATCTACTATGGTCGTCAATAAATGAGAAATAATACCTTGATCCTGCCAATGAAGGTTCTTGACTTGGTCCCCATACATCTGTATGTACTAAGTCCAATAAGTTGTTGTGGATGTAGCCTTTGTGGTTGAATGGTTGTCTTTGTGCCTTCCCAATCTGGCATGCATCACACCTATTGATAATGTGTTGCTTTGATATGTTCGGCAGTCCTAGAACACTTTGATCCTTGCATATATCCTTCAAGGTTCTTTCATTCACATGAGCAAGTCTCTTATGCCACACTTCAAGCTCACTTAGGGTTTGAGACCCAAAGTTGAATAGAGCTATGTTCCTGGTTTCTCCGACTTCAAAAGTAAAGAGCCTACCATGCTTCTCACCTCGGGCTATCTTCTTGAAGCCTTGACATGGATCTTCCACAAAAGCTCCATGTTGGGTGAACCTAACTTGCAAGCCTTTTTCAACTATCTGGCCTACACTTATTAGGTTTTTAGTGATAGTGGGTACATAGAGAACCTTACTCAGAATGTTTGCCCTGCCATTGGAAGCTTTGACATTACCAATCTTCTCCACATTGTGCTTTGTGTCATCCCCTGTTTGCACTTCATGTCTATGCTTTGGACTTTCCAAATCAAATAGAAGAGCAATGTTGCTTGCAACATGATTCGAACATCCTGAGATGATCATCTTCTTTACCTTCTTTGTGGCTTAGATTCATAAGAAGCAATGAGTCTTCATGTGGTTGATCTTCTGAATAATTGTTGTAGTCCCTTCTATTATAGCTTCTATTGTTATTGTTGAAGTTGTGTCCACCTCTGCCTCTACTGCTGCCATATCCACCTCTTCCACTTCCTTTCTGGGTCTTCCCATTGAACCAGCAATTCTGAGTGGTGTGGTTGGTCTTATCGCATATGGCACAAGGTTGAACATTCTGACCTTTGGCTTTGTCTTGCTTTGGTCCTTTCTTCTTCCCTTTCCACTTGCTCTTGCTTGCGAAGTTGGCTTGGGAGGTCTCTTCTTCATCTTCTTCCTTCTTCTTGCCTTTCTGCTTCTTATCCTTCTTATCTGCATATAGAGCACTAGTTGAATTACCATGATAAGAGTTACCTTGCTTTATGCTATTGTTGGCTTCTTGATTGAAGAGTTGTCCAAGAAAGATGTTGAAGTCTGGAGTTTGCACATCAATGATGAGATCATAAGCCGTCGTGAAGGATTGCCATTGCTTATCACTTCGAATGCCGTTGAGAATTTGCCTCATGATGACCTCTTCTTCAATCAGCTCTCCAATGGATGTTAACTGATCCACAACCTCTTTGACCTTGGTCACAAACTCTGTGATGGTTTGTTTAGGTGTCTTCTTCATTTGGTTGAACTCGTTCCAAAGATGATTCTTTCTTGCTTTGGTACTAGCAAAAAAGAAAGTCTCGAGGGCATCCCAAGTCTCTTGAGATGTCTTGCATCCTCTAATATGTGGTAATAGAAAGTCAGAGATAGAGTTTAGTATGTACGACCTTGCTTGAGCATCCCTTGTGCACCAAAGTGTGAGCTTATCTGTCTCCTCTTGTGTAGGTCCTCCTTTGGATCTTGGAATAGGCATAGCTTCATCACCTGCTACAATTCCATAAAGATTTCTACCTTGCAAATAGGCCTCCATTCTGATTTTCCAAGCCGCGTAGTTGTGTTGATCAAGCTTTTCGATCAGTGAGGGAAAGCCGTCACCCATCTTGATCTAGCTTTGATACCACTGAAAGAACTTGGAGAAGCTTGTAGAAGGTAGAAAAGTGTGTTTCGAAGCGACAAAGTTTGGTCAAGCCAACCGGCACAAGACCAGCCCTTGACCTTATCGAGACTCAAATAGAACTTATAGGCATGTGATAAGTGCAAAGAAATGAACTATGTACTTTGGAGCATCAAAGAGAATGAGTCGATACAAAACAGATAGGTTCGCGGGTCGACTAGCTCAAAAAACTTATTATCTATGGAAGAGACAATGAACTTCAAATGCCCATAGCGACCAGCGTGATTACAATTAGAAAAAATCCTTTTAGGGGAGTGATACACATAGGGTTGCGTGTATGGAATGCACAAAAGTATAAGGAATAAGAAAAATATGCTATAGGAATGAATGCGACATTCACCGGTGGTACTTCCTATTTTTCAGGAATACGTAGAGATTGACGCCGAGACAGACAAACTCTGATTTCTCCCAATCTACTGAACCAAATGCTTTGCAAATTTATAGGCATAAACTAGACACTTACATCTTTTCAATGATTCATCTTGCATTCAATTTGAAGCTCTGGAGAGAGAGAAACCGCCTCTGCAAGATTACTGTTGGCAAAGAGTATGATGCAGAGAATTGAAGGAGCAAGACAATGATGGTCACAAGTGTATGTATATTGCTTCCATGTAATGTACAAGTGATTTAAAGTCCTTATATAGCCTCTAGGAGTGTTCCACGACTTTTACAAGTTGAATTTGAATTTAAATGAAGGTGGGAATGGTTGTTGGAGGGAATCAATTCACTTTCCTACAATCTAGGAAAAGTGAAGATCTACTTTGATCTACTTTTAGGTGATTGATTGCTTGATTGAATGCAACTTCAACCACCACAAATTCATGGGATTTGGGCTCTATCTTTCTACCTTTACATGTGTAAAGCTCAAGGCTTTTACAACGGTAAATGAACCATCAAAAATCTCTCAAAAAAATACAATAAATGAGCATATGAAAAAGAACTCTCCAACGGATATTCTTTCGACGCGATAGCCTTTGATGTAGATCAAATCCACCTCAAGCATAGTGTAAGCTTGATGTTCCAACAACGACCACCTATATTGGACATTGATGACTCGGAAGAATAGTTCTATGCAGATATCCCATCTATTTATGGAGATCAAGTGGACGATTGGCCTAGTGAGCATACTAGTTTTGAGCTAGTCAACCCGCGAACCTATCTGTTTGGTATCGACTCATTCTCTTTGATGCTCCAAAGTACATAGTTCATTTCTTTGCACTTATCACATGCCTATAAGGTCTATTTGAGTCTCCATAAGGTCAAGGGATGGTCTTGTGCCGGTTGGCTTGACCAAACTTCGTCGCTTCGAAACACACTTTTCTGTTGCAAGAATTACCTCAGTTCACGGGACCTTGGGAAGATCGATCAGTTTAGGTGAAAGCTCCCACTATTCTAGTAAGAGGAGAAAAATCAGTTCTTCCTAGGAACAAAGAGGCCATTAAGAACACCAAAGTTCAATGCCACTTGACTATGGAAGAGCTATTGAAGATCAAAACAAAACTATGGAAACATGTAGCAAATCTGTTCCCAAAGATATTTACAACTTCTTCTAGACTAAGTGTAGGAGGAAAGGTACATGAAATACCCATAGACAAAGTGGGAGATGCGAGTGAAGGAGAAGAAGGTAACACTTATTTTCCTATTACTTACAAAGGTTTCACTACCAAAGCCATCCTAGACATCGGTGCAGGAGTAGCTATCGCGACCACTTCCTTGCGGAAGCGTTGGGGTAAACAAGCCCTTAGACCTACTAGGATGATGTTGCAGATGTCAGACAGGCATATACAAAGAACCTTAGGACTATTGGAAGGCATTACCCTGTCCACTTGAGGAGTAGAATTTGATCACACCTTTGTGATATTTTGGGAAGAATCAAGCATACGGGATGCTTCTAGGTAGACCTTTCATGTGACAATTACAAGTAGTACAAGATTGGGGAACCAACTCCTTGTTCTTACAACACCTAGGAGTGACCACGAAGGTGAACCTCACATACTATTCACATAGGGATGTACCACCCTTGCAATGGAATACTCTACATAGGAACAAAGATGAGAGGGAATCGGTACATTCCTTAATATCAGATCCATCATGACTACATGAGGATACACACCTTTGGATGTGTAAAATTGCAGCAAAGAGGAGCGAGCGACACCAAGAACATCAGAACTAGGACACACCTCTAGACCCATTGAGGACCCAACATATGTGCGAGTAGTGTTCCTAGATGAGGAATTCAAACCCTATGGCTGGGCAGAGATTCTTGCAACTATGGATATAGAAATTAATGAAGAACCATGGACCCCCCATTGTGATGAAGAAGGCTATGATATATCCATCTTCAATGTAAACCTTGTAGAGGAAGAAACAGAAGGGGATAAACTTGAAGATGAGATCTCAAAAAGGAGTAAGCGAGTGAACGAGGAAGAATGGGAAGTAGACTCGGATAGACCTGAATGGTGATCAGAAGGGGAATTTTTAGGTTGGGTAGAAGCTATGATCCCAGACTCACCACCCCTAGGAAGGAAAAGGAAAATTCAAGTCCTACTCAATGAAATCAAAAGACGAGGAAGGAAAAAAACGAGAAACTAGGGGAGGAAGAAGAACCATTGATGGAAGTGCCAAAAAATTTCAGAAAATATGTAGTGGAAGAACGAAAATTCATGATAAGAATGCCGAAGAGAGACAAAAATTCGAGAGAAGCTTATGATAATAAGGAGACCAAAAAGAAAGTTGTAGTAGCAATCGAGCGTACATAGGACATGATTTAATTGACGAAGAGGAAGAAAGTTTGATTGCTCTATTGAAAAGGTATAGGGATGTGTTTGCATGGAGTTACAAGGACTTGAAAGGGGTAGATCCAGATATATGCTCTCATAGGATACCCATGACCGTTGAGGCTAAACCCACCAAGAAAAAACCCTATATGTATAATGACAACTATGCATTGAAGATCAAGGAAGAAATAGATAGACTCATAGAAGCCGTATTCATCTACAAAATAGAACACACCAAATGGGTGTCACCCATCGTAGTTGTGCCTAAGGCGAGAACTTCAAGGCTACCTTGGATAATCTAGAGACCCCTATTAGCCCCTCTCGTTTTCAAGATGTTCCTCCCGAGTCAATGCAGATTCTCTTGGAAGACCATGCATGGGTGCTAGAAGACTACGACATATTACAAGAAGAATGCAAAACACTCAAGAAGACAAAATGAACACCATGGGATTGGGTCACTAAAGATGAAACAAATATTGAAGTGAGAAGTGAGTTTCCAATGGAATTGTGATTGGGTAGAAAAGTTTTAACTCCAAGAAAGTAGAAGGGGTGATTATTTTGAACCTACTAAATAAGGGAGTGGAGGAGGGTACCTAACACCTCCTAAAACGCCCCCTAAAAACTACAAACCATGATAGATTGCACTTAAAAGTTTCCCCAGTATAGTGCAAAGATAGAGTGGGACATCCAATTAGTTAAGAAGTAATGATGAAGAAGCTAACCCACTAACTTTGGTTTGTAATCTATTTCCCTTATTCACTATGGAAGCAAAAAAATCAATATGGGTAATGTACTATCATTATTTCATAGCTACTCCACCAAATGATGATCGCGATGCCAATTTGAGGTTGTTTGAGCACCATTACACACACTACTAGCTAGGGACGTGGATGAGGATCATAAGAAAATGGTGTTTAAGGAATTGTTAGTAGGGGAAGTTAGCAAGTGTCTTACGAAGTTTGATGATGCACAATATACAACCTTCAATTCTTTGAAAGCAGCCTTCTTGGCTAAAATTAGAAAATCCTTAACAATGCCACAAATCTATCACTCTCTCTAATATGTAAAACAATAGCTAACATAGTTTGTAACAAACCTGGTAAGTAATTTTTAGAGCATCCAAAGAGAGCTACTCAAAACCTCTTGGCTCTAATGGAACTCTTAAAGTGCTAGTTCCTAGATGGATTGCATCCCATATATCATCCTAGATTGGTAGCTTTGTTAATGAGAGCATCACATCTGCAAGACATGGTGTTAGTTAGAGATTGCATGGAGATAAGACTTAAATATAATCCAAATTCACATATACCCATATAACCTACAATGTAATATAATATGTATGGGATCAACTTGATGAAACAAGTGTCCTATGTTAAATGTAGGAATCCGGGCCATATAGTGGAAAATTATGCCATGAATCAACTATATTTCCGAGTATGTAATATGACTGGACACTCCATAGAAATGTGCATCTACAATGCTCGAAACCCACAGAGGACTAGCTGCAAATTATGTGAAAGGTGATGTTTATGTACTGGCAGCAGTCAATGCAAACTTATAGATGCAAAATAGTCGACAACAAAATATGAAAAAAATAGGAGTAGATCAAGTTGGGATTTCACAAGGTAACTAGAATAGTTCTAATCTTTGAAGGAGGAGTTTCTAATTGATGAGGGTACCAAAATAAGTAGTACCAAGGATCCCCACAATGCAGATTTTGTCTCGAAGTTTGGCATATTAGACATATTTGTGTGCATGCCTAGGATTTTGATCGGAAATGGAAAGAGAATAAGCTCAAAGCACATATGTTTGCAATGGTGCACATTGAAGAGCCAATGATTGCTATCGTTATGAGGTCAGCATAGAAATACAACTTGGAAACGAAACAATCTAGAATGGACCTAGGAAAAAGCGATATTGTTTATCAACAAGCTAAGAATGGATTGGTGTTTTGGGATATTATCTAGCCATTCCGCTCCAAATCTAGTATGAATGATAGATAATGAGATCAAGGGTTGCAATCCATCAACAATAGAAAACATAGCCACCAGCCAAATGAGGAGATCAACAAGAGATCCATTACAAACTTATGAAGGAAAGGACAATGATCTACTAAAAAAATTAAAAAGACAAATGGTCCCTTCCCTTGAAACAATTCCAATATGACATGTGCAATTTGAAACTGATCAATACCAAGTGAGTGGAAAATGATATAGATGATAATTATTGGGAAATAATCAACAATTCCATAATACAACTCTCCGTGGTTGATTTAATAGCGCTTGTAGCCTGTTTCAAGGTGAAGCTCAAGAAAGATAATGGTTTAACTCAGAATAGAGACACCAACGCAATGGAGGTATAGTAGATAGAAATAAGACTTAGAGTAGAATTTTGATTATGTAGTAGCCATGATTACAATGCAATTCAAAAAAATTAAAATTAATCATGTACTAGTGGATGGTGGATCAAGAGTCAATATAGTTTCTTGATGATTCTATCAAAACATTAGACTAGTAAAAGTTGATGGAATCTAAATTCTTTATAAGGATGGAAGACCAATCTAGAGTGCAACCATTGGGATGCTAAAAGACATTCCAATCACAATATAAGGCATGTTGTTTAAGATGAAATTTATTTTAATCAAATTAGACAAGTCTAGACATGAATATAATTTGTTATTTGGCGGACCCTAGCTAAGAAAGTTTGGAGTAGAAAAAGATTGGTGAGAGCAGATCTTATAGTTGAGACATCCTAGGAAGCATGCAAAAATAGCTCTCAACAACATTCATTCATATCCAATGAAACATATACACTGCATAGTCAAAATAACACATTTAATCCATGGCTTGGATGAAAATGAGGAATTGAGGTTTTTGGAAACCAAGAGGGGCTTTGGATGATTGGTGTGGAAGATGTGTAGTCCATCCTAGAAGAGTACTAACTAGTACGTGTTCTCACTTTCGTTCACTTGATGGTGGAGGCCCAAAACAAACTAGACTAGAGACTACTAAAAGAGAGTGAATATGAGGAACTCCTGAATAGTATACATGTTGTTGAGGATTGGCTAGAAATGATAAGTCAAGGAATGGAGGCAACCCCGCAAAAAAGTGAAGATCTATGCTTCTAAATACAAGGGTGCTTTTTCTTGGAGCTTTATAGATATGCAAGGTTTAAATCGGAGATTTTACCAACATAAGATCAAATTGAAGCTAGAAGCTATGCTCTGTATACAACAATGATACATAATGAATCCTAATTATTCAAGGCTTATAAAAGAAGAGATCCACATACTACTCAAAGTGCAATTCATTACACCCATTGAGGATTCGGAGTGGGTATCTCCAATCATTATTGTATTGAAAAACAAGGAGCTGAGAATTTATGTTGATTATCAGAAGTTGAATATTCCAACTATGTCAAAACCATTTTTACTTGTTCCTACACATGACGCATGTTAGAAGAAGCCGTTGATAGGGAAAAGTACTCATTTGGATGGATTCACCGGATACAATCAAGTAAGAATGGAGAACTGGGATATTCCAAAGAACAATTTTATCACAAACTAGGGAGTATATGCTTGCACAATAATGTGGTTTGGGTTAAGGAATGACCCCAATATCTTTCACAACTGTATGCAATAGATATTCAAACCATACCTAAATAACTTTATGAAGCTTTTTCTCAATGAATTTTTTATTTTGGGAGATAAAAGATAACATCTACAATATCTCATACTTTATTTCCAAAGATGTCAAAAACTGAAATTAAGCCTCAATCCAACAAAAACATACTTTTTGTTTCTTGTGGGAAGTTGTTGGATTATCTAATTTCAATGGTATGAATACCACTAGACTTCGACAAGATAGAGGAAATTTTGGAGGCCCCACCATTGAGTAATTCAAAATCAATTCTATGGTTCCTAGGCCAAGTGTACGAGTGGCATGGCATACATTTAAGGTGTGTCGCCACATTGTAGTCCCATTGAAATTGGGCACATGTGGTACCAAAATATTTTAAATCGGGAAAACTAGAATGGAAATCCTACAACCAGATTTGGAAGTTACTAACAAAGGATTCTCTCTTATAAGCCCCATATCCCTTCCATGTATTTATCAACACCTTAAAAATCATGATTCAGAGTGTGATAATGCAAAAAGCCACACCAAATTTTCACAAATGAGTCTATTATGTGATTAAAAGACTCTCAACGATGTTTGCATAATTTACCTGGTCTTCTTGTTGTCTCCTTGTTTGACTTCTAGTTCTTCTAGTGTCTTCCTTTATACCAGTGTCCTTGCAGGTTTGATATCACCACTTTGGCATATTCCTGAAAAGTGACCGTATCTTTTATGGTTCTTCAATATCTCTTTCTTTTAGAGCCCTAGAACCTTCTCCGACTTCATAAATCAAAACTTCAAGAGTTACTGATGATGGACTAGGTATTGATGTTGGTAATGAAATTTTCTCTTCACCTTCATCTCTTAGGGTTTGAGAAGGTTCATCACCCCCTTGTATGGCTGAATGTAAAAATCCAAATTCTTTCGGAAAAAGTCATAGTCATCTATTTTTATGAATTTTGGAATCTCTTCCTTCTTATCATAAGTCTGACTTTCTGCAATGTATGCATTGTGTGAGAGTAGGATATCACATGTATCTGGAACATAGAATCTATATCCTTTGCTTTCTTCTGAGCAAGGTACTTTATGTTCCTACTATTCCTAAAAATTTGATAAGTGTAGGGCAAATTGTGGAGAAAGGATATGAGGTAAGATTCACAAATGATGGTGTTTATGTGCAAGATCCAAATCAGGGATATAGAAATATAATTGCAGGAAAGAAGGAAGGAAGATTGTTTACTCTCAAAGTCCAAGGTAATGTGGGACATGCATTATTTACCTATGGAAGTCAAAAGGTATCTGAATTAGACCTATGGCATAAAAGGCTAGGTCATTTCAATGAGAGAGCTATAAAGGTAATGTCAAAGAATCAGGTGGTGCTTGGATTGCCGAATATTGAAGGGCAACATATGGTGTACAAGTGTGAAGCTTGTCAATTAGGTAAAGCACATAAAGGTTCTTACAACAAATCAGGGTACAAGCATTCAAATATGCTTGAATTGGTTCATACAGATGTATGGGGTCCCTCAAGGGACTATAGCATAAATGGATCCAGATATTATGTGTTGTTTGTTGATGATGCAACCAGGTGGATTACTTTATATGTAATCAAGGATAAATCAGAAGTTTTCAAGACATTCAAACATTTTCATGCCTATGCAGAAAGGATCACAGGGCAAAAGCTTAAGAGGTTAAGATCAGATGGAGGGGGAGAGTATTTCTCTAAAGAGTTTGATGATTATTTGTGGAATGCAGGTATCAAAAGAGAAGTAACTTGTAGGTACTCCCCTCAACAGAATGGAGTAGCAGAAAGGAGAAATAGGACTCTTGTAGAATTTGCAAGAGCCATGATGAAGGAAAAGAATTGTCCAAATTACTTATGGGCAGAAGCTATTAACACTGCAACATATCTTGTGAATAGGTTACCTTGCAAAGCTTTGGATGGAGGAACCCCTTATGAAGCATGGTGGGGTAAGAAACCTACTCTTGATCATTGTAAAGTATTTGGATGTATTGCATATGCTTATGTTCCTTCACAATTAAGACATAAGCTAGAACCAAAAGCAGAGAAGTATGTGTTTATTGGATATGATGATAGACAGATGGGTTACAGGTTGTGGAGTCCATCCACAAAGCAATTTCTTGTTACCAAAGATGTGACATTTGATGAGCAAAATACATGGTATACAGGATCAACAAATGATTATGCAGGTGTTGAAGAGATACAAAGAAAAGGAAAGGCAAAAGTAAAAGTGTATGAAGAAAGTATTGATGATGTTGACTCTAGAAGTAGATTGCAGGAGCATGTAGAAGAAGGGCCAAGATTTGATCCAGAATCAAATGAGGCTGAAACTTCGAGAAGTGCAGAAATCAGAAGATCTACAAGGGAAAGGAAAGAACCTATAAGGTATAGTTATGATACATCTTTTCTAACAACAAAGGATTATGCTTACATTGTGAAGACAAAAGAAGATCCAATCACTTATGAAGAAGCCAAAGGTAAACAGAATTGGGAGAATGCAATGCAGCAAGAGTATGATGCTCTACTTGAAAATGAAACTTGGGAATTAGTACCAAGACCAAAGAATCAGAAAGTCATTGGATGTAAGTGGGTATATAAAACAAAGAGGTTTGCAGATGGTAAGGTGTCTAGATACAAGGCTAGACTTGTGGTCAAAGGTTATGTCCAAACTTATGGGGTAGATTATGATGAAACCTTTAGTCCTGTTGCTAAAATGTATACAATTAGAACATTGATTGCTATTGCTGCTTGTAAGGGATGGAAATTATCACAATTGGATGTGAAAAATGCATTTCTAAATGGATACATTGCAGATGAAGTATACATGGAGCAACCAGAAGGTTTTATGAATTCAAGTGAATCAGATTATGTGTGTAAGCTCAAGAGAGCTTTATATGGGTTGAAGCAGGCCCCAAGAGCTTGGAATTACAGATTGGTCAAGTTCTTGAATGAATGTGGATTTCAAGCATCAAAGGCAGATAGTAGCTTGCTAGTGAAGGCAAGTGAAAATGGATACATTTACATGTGCATTTATGTTGATGATATTATTGTTACAGGAACAGATGCTCAAGGAATTAATGAACTCAAAAGGCAAATAGAGAAGGAGTTTAAGATAAGTGATTTGGGAAACTTATCTTATTTTCTAGGAATGCAGATTGTGTATACTCAACATGGAGTATATGTTTCACAAGAGAGGTATTTGAAGAATCTTCTAGTCAAGTTTAACATGGAAGATTGCAAGACTTCAACTACACCATTGGAGGTAAATCATAAATTAAGCAGGTATGGAGGTGAAGAATTCAATGATATGAAGAAATATCAGAGTTTGGTAGGTAGTTTAATCTATGCTACCTTGACAAGACCAGATTTATCATATACAGTAGGTGTGTTGTCACAATTTATGCATTGTCCAAAGAAGACTCATTGGATTGCAGCCCAAAGGGTACTCAGATATATCAAAGGAACCCTAAGTGAAGGTTTGTATTATGGTTTCACTTCTGACACAAGAATCAAAGTGTTTAGTGATGCAGATTGGGCAGGTGACTCAGATGATAGAAGGTCTACTCATGGGTATCTCTGTTATGTTGGAGATAAGCTAGTTTCTTGGTGTTCAAAGAAGCAACATAAAGTTGCTTTATCATCCACAGAAGCTGAGTATAAAGGAATGGTAGAAGCTGCAAAGGAAGTGATATGGTTGAAGACCTTGATGAAGAGTTTTGAGACTGATCATAGTACTCCAATTATTTTTGGAAATAATATGAGTTCTTTGTATTTGGCAGCTAACCCTGTTTTTCATGCCAGGACTAAGCATATAGAGATTCAGTATCATTTCTTGAGAGAAAAGGTACTTGATAAAGAGATTGAAGTGATGTACACTCCAACAAAAGAACAAGTGGCAGATATGATGACAAAGAGCTTGGATGGACCTAAGCTACAGAGATTCAAGGAGATGGTAGGAGTGAAGAAGAATGGAATAATCACAATTAGTGATTGAGGGGGAGCTGTTGGAACAAGCCAATCACAAATTGATGATTATACAGATCGTGAAGAAAGCTTATGGTCAGAATGAAGCAAAGGAAGATACTTGTGAAATTGAAGAAGATTTCAGATTGATGTCTTGTACACATATGTATATATAAGTGAAGAATCTTGTAAACTGAGTATAGCTAAACCCTTAGGATGATAAGGAGCAATGTCATAGACGTGGGATGAGTCTAAAGTCATGTATATATAAGTTAATGATGACAAGAAATATGTATGAGAGTCATTTGTAGATGACAAATGTGTTAGAGATGTGTAGAGAGTTTTTTCCCAAAAAATAGCGACGGGTTTTTCTCTGAGTGCTCTCTGTCTGATCATGTGGATCAGAATTCCTTTTGTACACATCTAATTGAGAAGCTAATGAAGCTATGTCCAAAGTTTCAGAATCTAATTCTTCTCCTACTGTGAGAATGATCAATAGGAACATTCATATGTAGAATGTGAAAACTGAAGTATGAGAGTAGCGCACTTTTGCGTCTCAATGTTTTGCTTAGATCTGAGTGTATACTGTAAAGTTTTTGATGAGTGAGCACTTAAAATCTAAGTTAGGAGATGAGGAAGCTATGGCTAAAAGCATTTAGCAAAACGGGTTTCAGATTGGGAGAAATCAACTTAAAAAGTTGACTATGTCGAAGGCGCTACTTCTGAGAGACAGTTATGACAGACTTTTGATCTTAATGATCAAATTAAACTTTTGGTGATTAGTTTTGAGAACTAATGATTAGTATGATTGCGCAAAGGTATTGCGAATACTTGTGCATCATTTACTTGAAGAAATTTGAAGTTTTGTGCAGGTAATGAAGTTGATTTCTAAAGCAGAATTTCTGAAGTAAATACTTCTTCACTCAGAGAAGTGTTGATGAAAGTTTTGGTAAAGAAGAACAATGTTTGTGTAAAGTTTGGTTTATAAATGACATAGAAGTGTTCTTAAGTCAGTATAGATCAAATCTTTGGAGATTAAGAGGTCTCCAACAGTTCTTGGCCTTGCTGTACTACTTCATCTAGCTGCTGTCTTGTTTCTTCTAATAGATTTCCTAAAGCGACTCTTGCATCTTCTTTGTCCTGTATCTCTTGCTTCAACTGGATGATTTCTGTATTTGCATCATTTAGTAACTCGTCTTTCTTTCTGAGCTCAGCCAGTGCCGCATCCCTTTGAGTTGTAATTTCTACCTGTTCGGCCATTCGGGATTGTAACTCCTTCAGTTGTTCTTGTAGGGCTTGATTTTCTGCCTTAGCCACCACCAATTCTTCTTGTAGAGGATTAATATCTGCCTCCAGCACATCCACTTTATGTTGGAATTCTTCTCGGATGCTATCAGTGACTTGCTTCATCTGTACTGGTAATTGCTGCGATAGCTGAATTAGCAATTGACCCATATTTGCAAGCTCAGAGATCAAGGGAATCGAAGGAAGTGGAAGATGAGGACGAGGTTGAGATGAGGATGCAGTGAGTAGCTGCTGGGAGTTCGGTGGAGAGTAGTTTGGGGATGAGGAAGAAGAGGCAGTGGGTTCTTCGCGAAGAATGGGTGGAGTAGGGATAATTGGGTTGAGTGGAGGTTCCGGTGGGGGAGTGGGAAAAACAGAGTGAGATTCTGTTACCTTTTCTGTGGTTTGTTGTGTGTCAGCGGTGTCGGCAGCTATGGATTCTACTGCTTTAAGCAGTTCCTCGAAGACTTCTTTGATTATATGTTCTTCATCTCTTTGCTTTTCCTGCTCCGATTGTTGCTGTGATGCTCCTTGTGATGAGCTTGTGTCAGATTCGGTGGGAGCCTCCTGTTCTTGATGTTGTTCTGAAGATGACTATGCTGAAGATTCATGATGCATGGTAGTTATGGTGTCGTGAAAAGTTTCGTCTTCGTTTGCTTCTTCTTCTTTGTCGTCGGCCTTATCATTTGCGGTTGAACCCTGTACTTCGCTCTCGGCTGAACTGATTCTAATTCTTTTTTGTCGGAAGAGTTGGAATAATTCCTCTTCATCTTCTTCATCGTCCTCTAAAATCTGTGCAGACTCTTCATGGTGCAGGATGGGTCCTCGGGGTGGGGGTTGCGTTGCTTGGATGGCCGAAAATAAGAAGCTGAGGATGTGCGGTAGCCTGGATCTTGGCATATCCCCCTTATTTACCTGCTTGATGATGGAGAGACATTCTTTGTGTATTCGTCGGAAGAAATATGATGCAAAATTGATGGGTTCTCGAGCAGCTAAATCTATAGCGGAGTAAAAAGGACGAGAGATTCCATAGGTTCGCTTCTGTAGGTTAAGAATGGCTACTAGGAATTGTAGCGCGGATCTCTCAGGTTCAGGACGGCAGAGGATGGCGTATTCGTTTGAGGAGCTCCTAGGGAATAACTGATTCATTGTTGCAATTGGTAGATTTGGGCCATTTTCCCGACCTACTGGAGCGAGTCGGAATGCATCAGAGAAGGTTTGCATAGTGATAACTACGCGGGATGGTAATGACGTTATCCGCCAACTCCGCTCGGTGGCAGGTGTGGCAGCGATGGCGGTGATTATAGGGGCATAAAACAGGTGGGATTCCACTGAATGCCAAGGTAGTTCAGCGAAATTGGATAACCCACGGGTGCGTAGGAACTCTCCCACGTCGGCAGGGAGTTCGTCACGGAAAGCGGCGAAGTTTGCCAGAGCTTCCATGGTGCACACAGTAAACGCAAGCACAAGGCACAAAGCACAGGGTTTACACGATCATACAAATTATGCAAACACAATAGCAATTTTGGGCGAAACGGAAAAGGTTAAGTAGATGCTTTGCAGTGGAGAGCAATCAAAATCACTAATCATTGTGCGACGTTGAGATGATAACTTCATAACTTCGGTGGGCATGCATGAGCGGATCCAATAAGGCAGGGCGGCTTTTAGTCATAATTAGGTATCAAAACGCGGATAATTACAGACTTATTTTATTAGACGCGCAAAAACAAAATAAAAGAAAAGGAAATGCAAAAGACGCGGCCAATCTGCGGAACATTTTAGTGTAGATCGGCTGCTTGTTGGTACGGCCACAGCTTTGAACCATTTATCACCTTTGGAAGAGGATTTCCGGTCAAAGTAGTCAACCAAAAAGTGGCTGGGCCCACCTGTTCAGAAATCCGATAGGGACCAAACCATCGTATCTTGAATTTGCCAGCAGAGCGATTTGATTTGCATTGTAAAAGAGTACAAGTTGCCCCACCGTAAAATCTGGAGTCCTTAGATATCGATCATGTGTTCGAGCTTGTCTTAACTGAACTTCCTGGATAGTCAAAAAACTTGTCCAACGATGCTCATCCAGTTCTTTGAGTGTATCTAGCCGAAATGATAAAGAATCTTTTGGTATCAATTTCTGAGTGAGGGCTACACGTAGACTCCATTGGTGCTATGGATTCCAGTCCATAAGCTAGTTTGAAAGGTGTTAGTCCTGTTGCTACCTTGTAGGTAGTTCGGTATGCCCACAGGACTGCAGGTAACAGTTGGTCCCATCTTTCCGGTGCTTCCAGAATCAGTTTTCGAAGCATATTCAATAGGGTCTTGTTTGTACTCTCAGCCAAACCATTTGCACGAGGATAATATGGTGAACTCAATTTATGCGTGATCTGAAAAGAATGTGTGAGTACTTTCATTAGATTGTTAACAAAATGAGTGCCCTGATCTGTAACAAGTTCTAGAGGTAATCCAAAGCGCGGAAAGATATCTTTCATTAGGCAATTTGCCACCGAAACAGCTGTGGCAGATTTTAAAGCCCATGCTTCTGCCCATCTGGTAGCATAGTCTGTACATGTTAGAATATAACGATTATTACTGAGTATGGCAGGAGGTGTAATAGGTCCAACAAAATCTAGGCCCCACTTCTGAAAAGGCTCCAATGGCAAGACCGGTTGGAGAGGGAAAAAATGGCGTTGTAGAGGCTGTCCAGACCGTTGACAAGTATCACATTGTTTGACAAATTGAGATACATCCTTGTACATAGTAGGCCACCAAAGTCCACTTTGTAGAATTTTCCAGTGCGTTAAATCTGCTGCAAAGTGTCCACCGGAAGGAATTGAGTGAGCCAGAATAATGACTGAGTTAACTTCGTGTGGAGGAATACAACGAAGTAAAACTCCAGTGTGATCCATATAGTATAATTCCCCAGTAATTAACCCAAATTTACGACTGTACACTGCAATCTTCCTACGCATTGCAGGAGATGTTGTAGAAGGAAGACATCCATCCATCAAAAAAGTTAACAATTGATCATAGTAATTAGTTGTTGCGGGAGGATTTGCTTCTTCATCATTAGTTGGTTCAGTACTGTAAATCGTTGGTGTGGTGTCATCAACACCGACCGGAGCTTCACCAGAATCTAAGCGAGAAAGAAAATCTACTAAGGCATGTGAGTTGCCGGGCCGATGGATTACTTCAAAATCAAACTCTTGTAAAAGTAGAACCCAACACGCTAGTCGACCACCTAAATGCTGTTGTCGTACCAGATAGACAAGTGCAGCATGATCTACATGAAAAGTAAATCTGCGGCCAAGTAAATAGTGTCTGAATTTCTTTACTAAATACACTAAACCCAGACATTCTCTTTCGGTTACAGAGTAATTCTTTTCTGCAGGAGCAAGTCTTCTACTCGCATAGTAAACATGCCGGAACCACTTATCGGTTTGTTGCATCAGAACACTGCCAATGGCAATATCTGATGCGTCTACGAAGACATGAAATGGGCGATCCCAGTCAGGAGGCTGTAAAATTGGTACCTGTGTTAATAAACACTTTAGACGATCAAATTGTTGGAGTTAGACGTCTACGGAAGCACGCGAACATCACAAGGAAGAAGAAGAAGCTTGGAGCACAACACACAAGACTGAATGTATTACTAGAGAATGTACAAAGATAAGTAGCCCATTAGGGCAATAGGCGTATATACAAGCCGGGGGAAAAAAACCTCCTAAAGAGGGAAAAAAGTGCCCCGGCGGTCCTAGAGTGTTCACACACATCACTACCTAAATATATCAACAAATCCCCCCTGGGAGTGATGCGGTGAACAAGGAGCTGGCACTCATGTATAAGGAAGTGCCGAGCTATGTGGAAATCACTCCACAAAAGGAAGTAAGCCCAAAGCTTTGCGGAAAGCTTCAAACTTCTCCCTAGGCAGAGCCTTCGTGAAAAGGTCTGCAATGTTCTCCTGCGTGGGCACATATGCCAAGCTGATCTCCCCAGCAGAGAACCTCTCCCTGACATAGTGATAATGCACCTCAATGTGCTTAGTGCGAGCATGGAACACAGGGTTCCTCGCAACTGCCAATGCGCTCTGACTGTCAGTGAAGATGGTGGTGGCAGAAGACTGGCCAACACCCAAATCAGCCATAAGGCGTCTGAGCCACACACACTCAACAGTCGCTGTGAAAGCTGCCCTATACTCAGCCTCACAACTGGAAGTCGCCATAGTAGGCTGCTTCTTGCTCAACCAAGATATACATGAGCTACCAAGCATGAAGCAAAAACCACTGGTGGACACACGAGTGTCATAGCAACCAGCCCAATCTGATTCAGAAAAAGCATGCAAATCTGGCGGTAGTGATCCCCCCTTGGGATAAAACAACCCAAGTAGCCGAGTACCACTCAAGTAGCGAAAGATGCGCTTAACCGCTTTCCAATGCGTGACTCGTGGGCAATGCATAAACCTGCTCATTTGTGAGACAACAAACTGAATATCTGGCCGAGTAATGCATAAGTAAATCAAGCATCCAACAGCCTGCTCATAGAGAACAACATCAAATGCATCTCCAGCATCATGAAGACTCAATCGTAAACCTGTCTCCATAGGAGTGGCAATAGGCTTACAGTCTTCAAGGCCAAAACGCTGCAATAATGTGTCAATATATTTCGTTTGACACAAAGCCATTCCACCATCAACTTGCATAAACTAATGCCCAAATAGTGATGCAAATGCCCCAAATCAGACATCTCAAATGAGGCATGCAAATCAGCCTTGAAATCAGCAATATGCTTCTTAAGAGGACCAGTGAGCAGCATGTCGTCTACATAGACAACAATGATCAAAAGCACATCATTAGCACACTTAACATATAAGATGCTTTCAGTTGGACTGTTCTCAAAACCATGTGCAATCAGATAGGCATGTATTTTCTCATACCAAGCACGTGGTGCTTGCTTTAAACCATATAACGCCTTCTTTAACCTGCACACCTGGTTTTCATGCCCTTTCTGCACAAAGCCACGGGGCTGAAAAACATACACTTCTTCATGCAAGTCACCATTCAGAAATGCTGTTTTAATGTCCAACTGATGTACATTCCAACCATGATGGGCTGCAAATGCACAAATGCTCCGAACAGTAGTCATACGGCATGTAGGTGCAAAGGTCTCATCAAAATCAATGCCTCTTTCCTGCGCATAACCCTTTGCAACAAGCCTAGCCTTATACCTGTCAACTGTACCATCAGGTTTACGCTTCAGCTTGTATACCCACTTAGTGCCAATGGCCTTCTTGCCAGGAGGCAAGTCACATAAAGACCATGTACCATTCTTCATTATAGCATCATATTCAGATTGCATAACAGCCATCCAATTTTCTGAATTTTGTGCTTCATCAAAAGAAACAGGCTCATTCTCATCACAGAGACTAGATGCAGCCATAGCATAGCAATCTGATGCAAAGGAGGTACTATGAGAGCCTGAACGAGTACGATATGACAAAGATGCATCTAATTTGCTGTCACGCAAAGTCTGCACCAGCCATTTTGGCATAGTTTTTGCCTGTTCAATATCAGCTCTCTCATCAACAAGTGCATCATGTAAATCTGCATCAGAAATGGAATGATCTGCATCATCATATGAAGCTTGCAAAGGCTGAGAAGTTGCCTCATTAGGACCAGCGCTAGCCTGTCCACCTGTAAAAAGAGGCATCAAAGTATCATACATGTCTTTGGAGCTAACAGATGTCTCCTTAGTACATGAAAGCAATGGCTGAATAGCATCTTCCACAAAGACAACATCACGGCTAACCAGAATGCGTTTAGTCTGTGGATGATACAGACGATAGCCTTTACTTTCAGAACTGTACCCAACAAAAATACATTTTACTGCCTTATCATCCAATTTTCTACGATGTTGTTCAGGCACTAATGCATATGCCAAACAACCAAAAACACGCAGATGAGCAACAGATGGCTTGCGGTCATGCCAAGCCTCATATGGAGTGATAGACTGCAACGCTTTCGTGGGACACCTGTTCAGTACATATGCTGCACACATGACAGCCTCAAGCCAGAAACTATGTGGTAAAGCCTGACTTTTGACCATGCACCTCGCCATCTCCATGAGTGACCTGTTCTTTCGTTCAGCAACTCCATTCTGTTGAGGTGTATACGGCACTGTACACTGGTGTTTTATCCCATGTTCAGCCAGAAATGCATTAAAATCTGAAGACATATATTCCCCCCCTTGATCAGAACGGAGGGTGCCCATTTTACATGCTGACAGATTTTCAGCCAAAACCAAAAACTGTTTGAAGCACATGAACACTTCAGACTTTGCTTTGAGTGGATATACCCATGCATGCCTGGAAAAATCATCAATGAAAGTCACGAAGTAAAGGTAATTTCCAAAAGAGGGTGTCTGCATAGGACCACAGACATCACTATGTACAAGCTGCAATTTCTGCATAGCCCGAACTGAACCATCTTTTGGAAAGGAAGAACGCTGCATTTTGCCCAAAATATAGCCTTCACAAACATGTTTTCCAGGTGCCTCAAGTTTGGGCAAAGAGGACACCATTTCAGATTTCTGCAGGCGTAACAAACTAGCAAAATTCAGATGACCAAAGCGTGCATGCCAAAGCTTTGCATCTGACATAGCCTGAGAATCATGAACTGCACATGCGGAATCATTCACAGATTTTTCATAGTCTATGAGCTTATACAGCCCACGACATAAAATGCCAGAAGCAATAATCACATCGCCATTTGAGAGATCATGGACTGTACACCTGTCATCAACGAATTTCACAACCAAGCCAATCTTGGCTAATGCAGAAACTGATAACAGGTTCTTTTTGATCCCTGGCACAAATAAAGCATCTGACAAAGTGAAAGAACTACCATTAGCAGTAGTCAGAATGATCTTACCAACTCCCATAACAGGATAAGAGGAGTTATTGGCGCATGTGACAGTATTCCTTGTAGGGGCAGGCTCGAGTGAAGAGAAGAAACTGCGCTGCGAGGTAATATGTTTGGTTGCCCCACTGTCAAAGTACCAAACATCTGAGTCTACTGCAGACATGCACTGATCATGAGAAGATGGGTCAAAACTGCAGACAGTAGTAAACGCCCATTCTTCTTCCTGCACAAGATTTGCAGACTCTGTTTTGATGTAGAGGCCTCTGCAACAACCATTCCAGCCTCTTTCTTCTTTGCCTCTTTAGCAGCCAGTTTTGGACAGTTCTTTATAATATGATCATTTCCTTTACAGTACTTGCAGAACAATTTCTGCTTTTCTGATTTCTTCTCATCTTTATCCTGGTTCTTCGATTGTGCAGCATTTGCAGATTTCTGCTTACTAGTAGAAGAGCTCCATTTTCCTTTGCCCTTCTGACTAGCCAGGAAAGCTTGATCTGCAACACGCATAATGGACCTGTTCTGCCTGGACTGATCTTCCTGCAACAGAACAGAGACTAATTCCTCAAATGACAAGGCATTCGGATTGCCTTTCATCATCAATCGAAGAGTAGAGGCAAAACTCTGATATGAATCAGGAAGGCCATTCAGAACGGTCTGCACAAGTGAGCTATCTGGTATAACCTCATCAGCAGAAATCAATTGTTCCTTCAGGTCTTTGATCTTTGTAAGAAAACTGTCCATCAAATCACCTTCATTCATGTGCTCACTCTCCAACTGTTTTCGGAGGTAAGCAACACGAGCCTCATTCCTAGCCTGGTACAAAGTGGTAAGTGTATCCCAAGCATCCTTTGCTGTTCTGCAAGAGCGAATGTGAGGAATAATGGCACGTTTGACAGACAAAGCTATCAATGCATGTGCCTGGGCATCTCTGCCATCCCAACGAATCTGCTCTGCAGTAGGTGCAACAGAAACAGCAGCACGAATAGGAATCTGCGGAATATCATCTTCGACACCATCTTCATCAGCTCCAACACCTGTATTTGCAGTACCTGTCGTTACAGGTGTAACAGGACGTCTTTCAACACCCTGCACAATGTTCCACAATCCTTTTGCAACCAGTACATGTCGCATCATATAAGCCCATAATGGGTAGTTGGTACCATCCAACTTATCCTCAACAGCCAACATACGGAATACATCACTGCTTTCAGCCATGGCCGGTGACTAAAATACCTTGATGCAGAAAATTGACTGTATCTCAAAAAGTTGAACAGAACTGCCCAGACGAGTTCTGCTAGACCTGTAGCAGACTTCGAGACGCTTAAAGTGGCGAATAGAAACTGGTATATAACTTTGGCACAAAAGGACGAAATAGCCTGCACAAGCACTGCGATAGTGCGTTCGGAGGCCGAAACGAGCTCAGATCGCGATTTCGGCACCACATAGCAAAGCTATTTTGATCTCGGAAACACCCTGAGTATGCTCACCAAATTTTGTGCGAATCTGAGACTGCAAACGGAGGAGTGTCGACGGCGCCCTAGAAGAAGCAACGACCTGCTCTGATACCAATTGTTGGAGTTAGACGTCTGCGGAAGCACGCGAACAGCACAAGGAAGAAGAAGAAGCTTGGAGCACAACACACAAGACTGAATGTATTACTAGAGAATGTACAAAGATAAGTAGCCCATTAGGGCAATAGGCGTATATACAAGCCGGGGGAAAAAAACCTCCTAAAGAGGGAAAAAAGTGCCCCGGCGGTCCTAGAGTGTTCACACACATCACTACCTAAATATATCAACACAAATGCTGTTTGACATTCTGGAGTCTAATCAAACTGTTTAGGACTCTTCGTGATTAATCGATTAAGTGGAATGGCTGAATGAGCGAGCCACCGTAAATGACGACCATGCCATCTCACTTGACCCATGAAACGCATTACTTCCTTTGGTGTAGTAGGTATAGGTGCTTCTAACACAGTTGCTACCTTATCTGGGTCGACTTGTATGCCCTGTGCAGATACAATATGGCCAAGCAATTTACCACATGAAATCGCAAACACAGATTTGTTTGGGTTCAGGCAGAGTCTGTATTCTCTGCATTTCTCAAAGCAGCATCGTAAATGGAACAAGTGTGCTACCATCTTACCGAACAAAGAGAAATCATCAAGATATACTTGCATGAACGAGGTAAGATAAGGGGAGAATATTTCCTGCATACACCTCTGGAAAGTACTGGGGGCATTTCTTAATCCAAACCACATAACAGTACAAGCAAATACACCCCAATTGGTGATGAACGCTGTTTTTGGTATATCTTCCTCAACCATTCTTACTTGATTGTAACCACTGGATCCATCTAAGAACGAGTACATTTCGTGTCCTACTACTCTATCAAGCATTGTGTCAAGAAATGGCAGAGGAAACGGATCAGGCACCGTAGCTGGATTTAGCTTCCGGTAATCCACACATATTCGTAGTTGCTTATTCTTTTTAGGGACAATAACAATGGGTGATATCCACTCAGCATGCTCTACTGGTACAATAAATCCAACCTTTAATAACCTATCCAGCTCTGCCTTTACCTGTGTTGCATAATTCGGATTCATCCGGTAGCTGGGTTGTTTGTTTGGTTTTGCTTCCGGCTTTAGCATGACCTTGTGTTGATAAATGCGAGGGTCCAAACCCTTCATATCTTTGTAATCCCATGCAAAAACATCATAGAACTCTCGAAGCAACTGTATTAACTCTGCTTGAAACATTTCAGGCAATCCCTCCTTTATTTTTACAGGTCGCTGATTAACTTCATCACCTAAATTATATGTAATTAATTGATCTTCTGGAACATAGAATTGTCGGGACTTCTCTGTAACATTGGGTGGGTTTAAAAGTTGGTGTAGATCAGCGTCATCTATAGCAGTAGTATCTTCATTTTTTGTCTCCTTCCATCACAGGTATCACCGTACAAACTGTCGGGTTCCAATTATCTACAACAGATTGTAGATCAACAGTTCCTAGGGAGATTAAATCAATATTATTCTTCAAAAATTCTTCTTCTTCGTCATCTGACAAACCATCTAACATATGAACTGGTTCTGCAAAATAAGGTCTAGCATGCAATTCACAAGGCTGTATAGCATCTAACTTGACGACATATTTACGATTATTATCCTTGAAAGTGAGTTCCTGTGTAGACCAATCTTGTATCACCTTGGCTTGTTTCAACCAAGGACGACCAAAAAGTAAATTATAATCCAAGCTAGACTCTGGTAGCTCTAAGACGACAAAAGTCATCTTAAATGTTGTGCCTTGCAGAGTTATGGGCACATCTCATACTAGTCCTACTGGGTGGACTCTGGACTGATCAGCCATCCTTACAAAAAAACTGGACAGGCTCAATTTTCGTCCATCCTAGCCTTTTACACAGAGCGGTAGTAGCAATATTTACTCCAGACCCTCCATCAGTTAGTACTTGATTGATTTTATGATTTTTGTACCATACCGTAATCAATGGGACCGAATGATCCACTGAAGCGTCAGTTTTTGGTTGTACTGTTGCTGTTGTTGGAATGCAGGCAGACTCAGTACTAAACTGCTGCTGGAATTGTTGGCCGACTCCTGGTACTAGTGCAAGTAATTGTCCAAGAGGAAGAGTAATGGACGCTTTAGATAAGATTTCCCATGCTTGATTTACTTGATTAGTACCTTTCACCGATTCTGAAGATGATGCGTCGGTTACTGGAATTGACTCTTGCTCTTGTGTAGTTTCTTGTGATAGTGGAATTGGTGTCACCATAATAGGCTCTGGGAACACCGGAGGTTTTGTGGTGGTCCACTGACTCGCCTTGTCATATGTTCTTTGCTGTTCTAGGATGCCTGGTTCAAATATTTCAGCTGCTGGTTGTAGCGGCCTACCGGATCTGGTCTGAACTACTGCAGCTTATGTCTCTATGGGTTTGATCTGAACCATATTTGTCATAGGGTTCTGGCGCTCTTTCTTCCTTTGATCGTATTCATCCGCATCCTTACAAAATCTTCTAATGTGGCCAAATTCACCGCAAAAATGGCAGCAAGGTGGTGGCAAATTAGTATTTTCCTGTGCTGGTCCTGCCTGCCAACGGTTCACATTGTAATTATTATTTCTCTGTCCTCTGTAATTTCGGTATCCCTACTACTAGTTGTTTCTCATTTGCGGAGGAACATAATGATTGGCCGGCTGCCCTGGTTCTTGTATGATTGCATTTACTGTTGCCGTTCCCTGCATTTTAGCGTTGTATGCATAGTTTTTGATGGTATGTCCGGTCGAGTTATAGATAGCACAAAACAACTGGTTGAGGGTGCAAGTGGCACTGGTATGCCCTGTATTCTTGCACGTGGTGCAGTACATCTGTCTGGTCGGATCTTCTACGATATTTTTACTTGTTTTTAACCATTCTAGGTCTTCTGTAAATCCTCCAACCTTGTTTTCCAGCTGCAAAGCCATTGTGATCACCGCATCTAGCATCATAGCTCCTACACAGCGTATGATCATAATCTGTTTAAGCTGCGGAGTCAAACCATTGAGTGATAACATCATCCGGTAGGTTGGCATGTGCTGGGGGTAATTGCCTCAAATGCGTTCTGAATAGGGTGGCATATTCATGCACTCTCTGATTCATCTTCTGTCTATTGTTTTGTAGGTAATCGAAAATTTCGGCTGGATTCTTCTTTAGCCTGAATCTTTGCAAAAATGCATCCCTTACTGCTTCATAGGTGCCGAAATGGTTAATATCATATTCTGTAAGCCATCTGGCTGCTTCATTAACCAAGGTAGACTGGAATACAATAGCTTTATACGCCGGATCAAGTGGATGATTGAGCACTGCGTAACTTATCTCAAATGTGCGTACATGAGCGTCTGGGTCATCACCTGGGAACCCACCGAATTTAGTGTACGTTACTCCTGTTGGAGTCGCCCGGGGTGGAAATAGATGTTGCTGTTGTTGCTGTTGTTGTTGTTGTTGTTGTTGTTGCCCACTCATCGTGCTGGTGGTGGTATTGTGATTATCTTCTGTACTCCGAGGCTGAATATCTGAATCGTCGGAATCTGTATCGTCAGCCTGTGCACTTTCCGGGTCGATAATCTTGTTCAGTATGTTTCGAATCTCGGTTTCAAACAAGCTACCTTCCTTCTTGATGTCAAATGTAAGAAAGCTTACTCCCAATAGCGCTGACTGGGCTGATGATTCACCAAAAAATGGTAAACTGCCGTCGGAAAATTGCGATCTTTCAGGTTACCTGAGCATATTTTTTAGGAAATGGGAGAAGGGGCATTGGCTCCAGCACCATTTCAAGTGAAGATGGCGGATCAAATTCGAGTTCAGCCTGTTGGCATTCTAAAGCAGAAGCAGATCATTATTTTTGGAATGTCATTTATGGTAAATTTTGTGGCCATTAGGATGTCTGAGTCAGCTTATCCATATGAAATGTTGTTAGGAAGACCTTGGTTCAGGGTTGCTAAAGTCAAGCAAGATTGGGGTCTGAATGTGGTAATGATCATAAAAGGGAAAAAGCAGGTGAAAATCCCTATGCGAGGAAGAAGGAATATGTCGGTGCACGATAAACCACTTATGGCTCAGACTATTAATTTGGCGGATGAGTTAGAAGATGATTAAGAGGAAAACTTTTTGCAAGCAAATCCAACGATAGTACCAGTATTGGAGGTTCATGTCGCAAGAGTATTGAGTAAGGATAATCCGATTGTGCAAAAACTAGATGGGCTAGTTCTGGGTGAACAAGTTGAAGGAGTACAAATACAAAGGATGTTTGAGAAAAGTATGGCAACTCTAGTGCAGCAGAAGTTAGAACAACAGGAAAAAGAAGTAATAAGTTTGACTGAACGGATATATGACCAGAAGTATGCAGGTTCGGCAAGGATAAAGGAGGAAGAGCTTCAGGAAGTCAATTTAGGGACCGAAATTGAACCTAAGATGGTGAGAATCAGTAAAGTAGTCGATGGTCAGTTTATGGAGGATCTTATTTGTTTGTTGAAAGAGTATGTAGACGTATTTGCATGGGATTATTCTCAAGTAAAGCGCATAGATCCAGATTTGCATCAACATCAGATTAATTTGAAGACGGATGCACTGTCAGTTGTGCAGTAGTGGTATAGGATGAATCCAAATTTTGCTAAACAAGTGAAAGAAGAAATTGATAAACTATTGGTTGTTGGATTTATTAAACTTGTTAATCAGGTGACTTGGCTTTCTCCTATTATTGTAGTCCCCAAAAAGAACGGGAAACTCAGAATTTGTGTGGATTATAGAAAGTTAAATGCGACAACAATTATTGATCCTTTTCCTATGCCGTTTTGTGATGTCGTATTGGACGCAGTAGCAGGACACGAAATGTACAGTTTCTTGGATAGGTTTTCAGGGACAATCAAATTAGTGTGGCTGAAGAGGATCAACATAAAACGGCATTTATTACATAATTTGGTGCTTACATGTTCACAGTTATGAGTTTTGGTTTGAAGAATGGACCACCATCATTTAATTATGTGGCACATAAAGTGTTCGAACCTTACCTATAAGAGTTTATGCAGGTTTTTGTGGATGATTTCTCGGTCTTTGGTAAGAAGGTTCAGCATTTGCAGCATCTGAAATTATGTTTTGACAGATGTCGATAGTTTAGGATGGTGCTAAATCCGTTTAAAAGTGTAATTGTAGTCAGAAGTGGTATTTTATTGGGACATGTCATTTTTGAACAAGGCAAGGCATAGATGTTAAGAAGATTGAAGCTATTAGGACGGAAAAGGCACCTACAAATGTGAAGGAAATAATGTGGTTCCTGGGTCAGATTAAGTGGCACTCCAGATACTTACCATATTTGGCTAATATCTCTTTACCACTTACACATTTGACAAAAAAGGATGTTCCATTCGTATGGGCGGATGCTCAAGAGAAAGTGTTTCAACTCTTGAAGAAGATGGTGACTGTGGCACCAATTTTGCAACCACCAGATTGGTCATTGCCTTTCCACATATTTGTTGATGCATATGATGTGGCTGTTGGAGCAGTTTTGATGTAGCAAAAGGAGAAAGGATGGTATAGACCAGTGTATTATGCTAGTAGGGTATTGTGTTCAGCCGAAAGGAATTATCCGGTGACTGAAAGGGAAGCTTTAGCAATGGTATATTCTCTCAACAAGTTTCGACATTATTTGTTGGGAAATAAAGTGGTTTTTCATGTGGATCACCAGACTTTGATATATTTGATTAAGAAGCCTTTGTTGACAGGAAGACTAACCAGGTGGATGCTTTTATTGCAAGAGTTTGATTTTGTGATTATTCATACTCCAGGCAAAGAGCACGCAATGGCTGACTATTTCAGTCGGTTGGAATCAAGAGAGGCACCTTTAGGTGTCAATGGATTCCCCGATGCGTAATTGTTTAATGCATATGTTGCTGAACCAAATTCTTGGTATGATCAATTATTGGTATTTTTAATAGATGGGTCATTACCACAACATTTTTCACCTGATCAGAGAAAGAAATTTGCACTTAAAAGCGATCATAGCCGGTGCATTATATAAAAAAGGGGTGGATCAGGTTATTAGGAGGTGTGTACCAGAATTTGAGCAACCAGCAGTGTTACAAGAGGCACATTGAGGTCCAGTAGGAGGTCATTTGTCTGGGGACATTACAGGAAAGAAAGTGTTACAAGCAGGTTTATGGTGGCCTACTGTGTTAAAGGATGCGCATGAGTATGCAAAAAGAGGTGTGATTTGTCAAAAGATGGGCCAACCAAGCAATTCAGATTGGATGTCTGATCATCCAGTTTTACCATAGGATCCATTCCAAAAGTGGGGTATCGATTTTGTGGGCCCTATTGAACCAATTGCTCCGTGTGGAAATAGATATATTTTAGTAGCTACAAATAATTGTACAAAGTGGGTGGAAGCAATGGCATTCAAAGATAATAAGGCAGCAAGTGTGGCAAAATTTCTTTATCATAATATTATGACCAAATTTGGTTGTCCTATTGAGTTGGTAAGTGACAGAGGTGCTCATTTCCTTAATGAAGTAATTTTAGAATTAACACGAACTCATTTGATTATGCATAAAAAGTCTATAACATATCATCCACACGCGAATGGTTAGGCTGAAAGCACAAATAAAACATTAATGCGTATTCTTAAGAAGCTTGTGCATGACAATCAAGAAAATTGGGATTTATTACTTGACTCAGCTTTGTGGTCATTCAGAACAGCATTCAAAGTGACAACAGGTATGACTCAATTCCAACTGGTATATGGATTGGAGGCAGTGGTACCCATGGAATTTGTGGTTCCAAGTTTGCGAATCACAGCGAAAAAGATGTCTCTTGATTTATCAGTTAAACACAGAAGCAAATATCTTTTGCAGTTGGAAGAAGATCGTTTGGTAAGTGCATACATTATTGAGGTAATTCAAAGATGAAGACAAGCTTGGGTGAATCAGAATGTGAAGTTTAAGTTGTTTAAAGAAGGAGATTGGGTAATGGTGTATAATTCTAAGCTAGGACCACATCAAGGAAAGATCACATTGAGATATCAAGGTCCATATCAGATTGTGCAAGATTTAGGGCAAGGAACTTTCCTATTGGCAGATGTATTTGGCACAAGAATGGAAAAACCAATCAATGGATTCCAGCTAAAGAAATTTCAAGGGAAGCTACCACATTTGGATTGGTTATCTTCTAATGTAGTGCAAGTAATGGTTAAGTATGAAAATCATATTACTAACATGTTTGATCACTAGAGCAAGAAGGCTTATTTATCTGCATTTTCATCCTTGGTGACATGTTTCCTTGATTGTTGTTGGTTGAAAATGGCATTAAGCGCGTTCTTACGAATCCATTGGGGGATAGGTTATAATTAGAGGCTCATATTTTTGTTAGCAATTATTCATCAGCATACAATGAAGAAGGGAGTGTTGGTGAATCGAATTGCAGTATTAGAGGAATATTCAGAAGCAGCAAGAGATGTAACTCAAGGCGCATGGACACTGATGATAGCAAGCAACCAACAACATCATGGATCAATGTTCCTGGGTGGACATGCAGATAACGGAGGATACCAGTTTTATTGTCCGTTGGAGATTACGGTTCACCTGAACAAGGTAAGAGGGAGCAAGATTCAGGTTCAATTGGACTCTCAGGTGAAATCAGTTATTTGTGTGAGTGTTAAGCAACAAGTTGTATGTTGTCGAAAGGTTTTGTGGGAGCTTGTATGGTGGTGGATCGGAAAATGCAATGTTAAGGGGAGGAGATCTCAGTTGATTATTCTCGATTTGGGCATGAGACTTAATGCGAATAATTGTACGTGTAGAATAACTTTTACTCATGGCATGGAAATGTGTGTAAAGATGTGCCTAATGATTTTTAAGGTAACTTATGCCCAAACATTATTTAGTTGCATGTGTTGGCACGTGATCAAGTACGTGAAGTTCTCAGCTCAGTGGCAATTTGAAAGTTCGCACTACTTGTACCTATGTTTTTTGTTTTATTTCATGGCTCCAAAGGTGATGTTGGTCACAGGTTCTAGTGTGTCGTTGCAGGAGATAGCGATGATGCAGGGGTGTTGTAAAAGATGAGAAGCAGTGTTGTGTAAGGAGGTTACGACAAAAGAGGAGAGTGACAACCTGCTTCACGATGAGGTGGAGGAGATTTCAACACCATCCACAACGACAAAGTTTATGGAGACCCTCATGGATCCGTTTACGGATTTCAAGTTTGCAGCGCTGCCGTGGGCACAATAGCGATTCAATTACTATGCCAAAAGTCACCTCAAGATTCTTAAGAAGACGAAAGGACAATTGACATTATAGGTAAAGTTTTTGCCTGAGTTAGTGGCGGAGGTGTTTAGACTACCAATATATAAGGATGTGGTTATTTCGAAATGTTCAGAGGAGTCATTGAGAAAAGAATTTGGCACAAGAGAAGGTGGAAGACACTATTATATGATGAAAAATGTAGGATATGCACGTCGGGAGCAGCTAAAGTGGTATTTAGAAAGATTATGTTTTATTATTAAGTATGACTACATGTCAAGAGAAAACTTTATGCCATTAGCTCATGATGAATCAAATGGTAGGGTAAGTTGGGCTCACTGGCTATACGAGCACATGCATGGTGAAATTTTTATGGGAGATAGGTGCAAAACATTGTCGAACAGTCATATGTCAGTGTATATGGTAGCACTTTTTGAGTTTGTACAGCAGAGGAATAATCAGGGGCTGCCAAGTCCTTAGGAAAACAAAATTCAAGGTGATGAGTCAAGAATTCGGGTCAAGTGCAGGTAATGGAGAAAGAAGTGAAAGGATCACTGGAGATGTGTACGGATTTGCTAAAGGCGAGATATACGGTCCAAGAATTTACACCAGTTATGCAGACGCTTCAGACTGATTATGAAAAACAAATGCTAAATGATGATGGGTTGTTGCATAGTGCAAAGCAGCCAAAAGTAATAGGTAAGGTATTTAAACTATCTAAAAAGAGAAAGTTAGAAGTGCAGTTGCAGGCAGTGGAGAATAAACTGGGGTAAGAGGTTAAGAAACAATCAACATTCCGAACATGTTTTGATGTATCGAGTATGAAGGAAAAATTGTAGGAAGTTTCTGTTTTTTTAGACTAGCAGGAGGAACAATTGAAAAAGTATGAACAAGCTAAAGAGTCTGTTAATATAGAAAGTTATCAATTCTTACAGAAGCAGGTGCAACTACTTCAAGAAGAGGTAAATAAGAAAACACAAGCATTGGAGGAATAGATTCAACAAAGTAAAATGCAGCAGGTAATGGAGTTGTCAAAAGTGAAGTGGTCATTACAAGATTTGATGAGTGGAAGAGCACTATACAGGACAAAACTGAAAACGAGATGAATGGGTTTTCTACACTGAATGCTAATTTGCAGACAGAAGTCGTAGTACTTAGATCTCGGATGGAAGCATTATTGTCACTAGAGAAACAAACATTAGAAAATGAGGATGTGAAGTTTGATGTAGTTTTAATGTCAGAGTCGGATGTTGGAGTACTGAAGCATCATGTGCAGAGATATGTTCAAGACATATGGAAGGTGGTTCAAGGTCGTTTGCAAAGTCTGTGTAGAAATCAGATTGAGCAGGTACAAAACTGTTTTGTTTCAAAGCATGAGAAGGATTTACTGCATATGGTTGAAGAATATCAGAAGAAGATTGATGAGCATGTGCAAACAATCAAAGAACTGCAAGGCCAATTGTTGCAAAGAGATTTGGAGAAAAAAGTCGATGCAATAGGAACTGCAGGAAGCGCGGAAAGGTATTGAGGAGGATGTGAAAGTGCTACAGAGTCAAGAAGTTGGAACAGAGGAAGCTAACAATCCTAAATGGTCCATGGAAATAATATTGTACGATCAAGGGATTGTAAATTTGGGTCTGATTTTTTGAAAAATCCCCCACCGGGCTGTGGCAGGTGTTGAGGATAGAAGAATCTTGAGGATAAATAGTTAATCTGAATTTTGAAAGTCTGCTAACTCAGATATTACTCAATCGGATGTTGTTGAGTCAAAAATTTGCTGAATTTGTATTCTCTTGCTCGGATTTTAACAGATAGTTATATTTTGTTAGGCGCTGATGTCACGAGAAGATGGTCGTTATATTTTGTTCGCAAGAAGAAGAAAGGGAGTTAGGAAGGGGATGAAGCATCTCCATGAGGGAGAGCGAAAGAAACCAGAAGAGGCAAGAAGAAATCTTTCCAAGAAGAAAAAAGAAAGAAGCATCCTCATAGAGAACAGTGCCAGAAGAGAAAGAGACTCCATTCTCCTAATGGTGCAAGATAATGGTGAAACAGAAATGACAAAGTCTTGATTTCAAAGGCATATTTACCTATTTCGTAATGTATTTCCTATAGTCAGAAGTTTTAATGAACTTTTCCATCATGTAATACCTGATGTAGAAGAACTCTAATGGAGTAATTTATTCATGTACATTCAGCACAAGAATGAAATCTTTGTCTATTTGAGTTATGTTCTTTGAAGAGAGATTTTGTCACAGTGTAACAGTGCTAAATCTGAAATCTGTTCGAAGCGTATTCTTTGTGTGAAGTAGATCAGTGCTAAAGTTTGATTGTTCAGAAGCAAGTAGTGATGTGTTGAATGCGAACCCCAACAACTATGTCCAAGAAAGGTAAAGAAAATATTTCTCCTGCCAACAAAACATCTATAGGTTTTCAAGACATTTATGGAGAATCAAGCAGTTCATAAAAGAGCCTTGATGAGGAACTTGAATTATCCTCTATGAAGAATCCAAGAGTAAGAAAGGCATATGAAGATGTTATAAAAAGAAGGTGAACCTAGACCAAGAAGATCTGGGAAGATGCAACATTCAATGCAACAATTGGTATATGATATCTACATGGCTTGTCATTGTGCCTACATGACCAAGGTAATACAAGATGGTGAGCCTTATTGTTTTGAAGATGGAATTGGAAATGCAGATTGGGAGAAATTCATGGATGAGGAGATGGGTGCACTTTGTGGAAACAAAACATGGAAGCTGGTTCCATTTTTGCAAGGAAAAAGCCCATAGGTTGCAAGTGGGTTTACAAGGTAAGCCATTATGTTGATGGTAGCATAAGCAAGTATAAAATATGATTGGTAACAAAACGATATGCATAGACATAGGCATTTATTATGAGGAAACATGCATCCATGTAGCCAAAATGGCTATTGTTAGAACAATTGTTGCATTTACTACACTAAAAGGATGGATTTTGCATCAGATGGATGTGAAGAATGTTTTCTTACATGGTGAGTTGTAGGAAGAAGTATACATGGACAATTCAAAAGGATATGATGATTCAAAGCATCCATATGTTTGCAATTTGAAAAAAAGCAAGCCCCTTGTGCTTGGCATTCAAGGATTGCAGATTATTTAACCTTCATTTGATTTCCTATGTGTGATGCAAATCACTCATTATACTCAAGGAAGTGTGACGATGGCATCACAATGGTAGCTACTTATGTTGATGAATTGATTATAGGTGGTGATAATGAAGAAAGCATCTGATGGGGGATGATTCTAACACCCCAATGCAAGAATGGAAGATGGCTTCCCTCCACTAGGTCTAGCAGCAGTGATATGTGCTTATTATTCTAAATTTTTCTCTGTATTAGTATAGAGACATAACCTAAATTTTTGGAGACTTATAGTCGACTATAAGAGCTACCTAAAAAGCTTTAAATCACAACAAATGGATATTCCATCTGGGAGAACCATGCTCTACAACACAGGCTACTTGTTTGCAACACTCTCTTCCTATGTGCAGAGATATACCTTCACAAAGTTGGCAATTTCTCACAACTCACAAAGTCAAAGAACTTGAAACTTTGGAAAATTTTAGGTCACTATATGAGAGACCAAATAAAGCTTGAAATCAATGAGAATGAGTGCAATGAGAGATCAAACAATGCCCTGAAATCTAGTACAATCAAATTTGGAAAAGCCTAACTAGATCTCTAGATAGACAGGAGTAAAATCATGAGAAAATCAGGTAAGCAAGCAAGGGGGTTGCTTGCTGGATTTTATGACTTCACTAAACTAAGTAGGAAACTCATGGAATGCATACAAATCAAGAAAAAAAGGTGGGATGATGCTTATATAGAGTTTTACTTTTCCTACTATCTAGTTAACCATCCACCAATCAGTGTAGGTGCACTTTTTAGTAGCTGATTTGATAAGATTTGAATTTGATTGAGTTTGGTGGAGCTTCTAACTTTATTCCACAACTTTGGATCCTCCTTTTTTATTGGTCCACTTGCAAAACTCGTGGTTGATCCCTTTTGCATGATTGAAACTTGATTTTCAACACTCCCCCTCAAGTCTCAATGCCTAGGTCCTTCATTCCAATACATGTCTTGAAGTGTTGTAGCTTTACTCCATCCAATGCTTTCGTAAACATATCTGCATATTGGTCCTTTTTATTCACATGCTCCACCTTGAAATCCCTTAACATGATCTTCTCTCTAATAAAGTGGTAATGCACTTCTATATGCTTCGACCTTGCATGGAACACCGGATTTTGAGCCAAGCATATGCTACTTATTTTGCCACAAAAAATAGGTACTTGCTTAACCTGCAAATCAAGATCAACAAAAAACTCCTTGAGCCACATAATCTCACATGGGACTTGTGCTAAGCCTCTATACTCAGCTTTGGTCGATGAGAGAGCCATTGTTGGTTGTTTCTCTGACATCCATGAGATGTTCTTCTTCCCTAGCATAATAACATATACACTAGTGCTCCTCCTATCATCTTTGGAACCTACCCAATCAGCATCAAAATAAGCTTGTACATTTAATCTATCATCAAATGGATAATATAGACCTTCGTTCATTGATCCTTTGAGGTACCTAAGGACCCCTTTGGCTACAAGAAGATGAGGTACTCTTGGTGCTTGCAAAAATTGAGATAACACTCCAACTAAATGTGCAATGTCTGGTCTTGTCACAGTATCATAGGAGAGAGAGCCAATTATTGACTTGTACATGGTGACATCCTTCACTTCTTCACCTTCTTGAGAACTTATTTTAACATTTACTTCTAATGGATTTGAAATGGGCTTGCAATCACACAAGACAAATTTCTTCAAAAGATCTAAAATATATTTCCTTTGCATCAAGTATATACCTTCCTCTTTATATAGTACTTCAATCCCAATGAAGTACCTTAAAATCCCTAAATCAGAGATTTTAAACTCATATCCAAGCTTCCTCTTTATTTTGTTGATGTTGGCTTCATCATCCCCTATAATGATCAAATCATTAACATATATACAATGAAAACAATCTCACTACCTTCCTTCTTCACAAAGAGCGATGGGTCTGCATGACTTTGATTGTATCCACATTTTACTAAGTAATCCACAAGTCTTTGGTTCCAAGCCCTTGGGTCTTCCTTGTCCTACCATGCCAACCTGATGTAGTAATCTCCTATGATGGTGTGCTTGAAGTGTTTGGACCACTTATCTCCATGCTTTGTTGTTGCTCTTTGAACTTCTTCTCAACTTTATATGCATCGTCAACATGTAACACATCTTTGCTACCATACCAAGGCAGCAACTCATTAAATATCACATCCCTAGATACTTTAAGCTCTTTGTTGCAAGGGTTATAGCATCTAAAACCCTTTTTCTTTGAAGAATATCCAAGAAATATACACCTATTTGCGGTTGGGTCTAACTTGTGTCTCAATTCTTTAGGTATGTGAACATAATACACACAACCAAATACTTTGAGATGTGAAAGGTTGGGTTTCTTACAACACCAAGCTTCATAAGGTGTAACTCCATGTACTCCTGAGTTTGGACACCTATTCATAATGAATATGGCTATATTTGTTGCATAAGCCCAATAAGAGTTAGGAACATTCATTTCATTTAACAAAGCTCTAGCCACTTCTGTTATGTATCTATTCTTCCTCTCTGCCACCCCATTTTGTTGAGTTGTATACCTACAAGTGGATTTCTTTTTTATGTCATGGTCATGTAGAAAATCTAAAATTTCATTTGAAAAATACTCTCCCCCTCCATTCGATCTGCAAGTCATAATATACTTCCCTGTTTCCTTCTCCACTAGGTTTTTGAACCTCTTGAAGTGGTAAAACACTTCTGAGTTTGACTTCATGCAATACATCAAACAAACCTTGAATGATCATCTATAAATGTTACAAAATATATATTACCTCTAATGGATGGCTCCCTTGTAGGTCTCCATACATCTGTGTGTATGAGATTCAACACTTCATTGCTCATTTGTGCTCCCTTCTTGAATGGCAATATACTTTATTTCCCTAATTGACAAGCATGGCATAAATGTTGCATATTTTTAGATGTAAGATCAAGTAGACCACTCACCAATTCCTTCCTTTGCATGTCATTCATCCTTTCCAAGTTTACGTGTCCAATTCTTTTATGCCATAAGTCGATTTCTGCAATCTGTTTATTTCCAATTGACAAGTAGACAGTGTGAGGGGTTGATGGCTTTACCTCCATGGTGAAGAGTCTTCCTTGCTTCCTTTCTTTTTCTTAGCAAAAAATACTATTTTTCATACTAGAACAAATCATATCAAAGTACATTATCACTTCATCAAGGAGAAGGTATTGTTGGAGTCAAGTTAGGTCTAAACACTTCATAATAATTAGCATATAAGGATGTACAATAAGAGTGTGTGGGCATAATGGTTAAGCCAAGAGCCTTTCAAAAATTGACCATGGTTCAATACTCGGCAGTTACAAAAGTACATCGCATCAGCTTTCTCAATGTGCAAGATTTTTTTCTTTGAGTGGCAACAATGGATTCATATTACGATGTCAGTTACATCTTTGTGATAAATGATTTGAAGAGTTCTTTTTGTCAAAAGCAATCACAGATTTTAGCTTTATTATAGTGCTTTTAGAGATTCATCCAAAGCTATAAAATAAGGACCAAGCTCATTGTTTAACATCAACTCAAGAAGCTCTAGCAAGAGCTATACACTCTTGTAGGTGATCAAGGATTATCTTCTCAAGTTACTCAAGGAGATCTTGGAGGATATACTAGAGGCCATCTTGAAGGAGGAGTTCTCACACTCTTGGAGGAGTTGTGTTCTACATCTTGGTGATTATATAGAGGAGATTCTGCCAGCTCACCATCAACATTCATTGTTGATTTATTGTGAGTAGCAAGTCTATTTCTATTCTTACTTGCTAGGTTGCTTGTTTTTTATTTAGGTTGATCAGAATTTGGGTTTTTTGTAAAACAATTTTATACTATTCATATTCTCTCTCACAGACACACTCACTCTTCATACCTCTTAGGCACACAATTTCTTGTATCTAGTTCTTATTTCTACCTAGATATAGATATTGTCAGTTTGTATCATATACACACATTGTAATTTGACATTCATATATAAGTTAGTGTAGGTGATCCTCATAGCTTATTGTTACACTTAAAATCGTATCTATTCTCTCTCTAGCCCTTACTCATCTTCTTTTTTAGTATTAAGGTGTGTATGTTAAGGTTCATGTGTTGGAAGATCCTATAAACCTGTTATTTATATATTTTTATTGTATCAAGAACTTAGACTACCAACATTTGGTATCAGAGCATAGTTGACATACAACCTTAACAAGATGAGTGACTATAGACTTTAGGATGAAGACAAGCTTGAGGGCATGTCTAAGTATCCAATGTGGAGTTTTATGATGATGAATTTGTTAGTATCAAAAGACTTGTGGAATATTTTCAATGGCACTTATCCAAGGCCAAGACAAGTCGAAAAATAGGCTACTTCATCTTCTAGAAGACCTATTGTTCTTATCTCTGCTCAACAAGTGGTTAGTGAAGAAGAAGAAACTCTTTCATCATCAAGAGTCCGTACTACTACCAGACTACTTCCTACAGAAGAGCAATCCAAATGGGATTCAAGGGATGCACTAGCACTCTCATATATTGCAATGAGCGTCAAGAGACATATTATAGCTCAAATTAGGTCTTGCAGAACCTCTCGTCAAGCTTTGTTGGAGTTAGAGAATCTTTATCAAAGAAAAAACCCTGCTAGGAAAGCTCATCTAAGGAGACAACTAGCCAACACAAGGATGAAAATTGGTAAATCAGTTCAGACACATATTTGGAAGCTCAAATATTTATGAGATCAGTTATTCAATGTTGGAGTCAACATTTCAAATGAAGAGATGGTGAACACACTTCTAAACTCACTTCCATCTACATATCATGCTTTTGTTACTTATTTATCTCTCTCTACAAGAGATAGAGAACTTTCATTTGAAGAACTAAAGTTCTAGTTACTTCAAGATGAAGATCAACAAAAGAGTATGGAAAAGAATGATGAAGCCATGTTATCATCATCAAAGGGAAAGAAGAAGAAGGAAAAGAAGAGTCAGCAATCCAAGAAGGATAATAAGTCTTCTAATCCTAAGTCTTCCAGTTCTACCCCTAATGCTTCCTCTACACCCAAAGAAAAATTTGATTCAAAGAAAGGAGTATGCCATTACTGTAAGAAACTAGGTCATTACATAGCAGAATGCAAAGCAAGGATTTTTAATGAGACAAGGAAAGCATCACGTAATGGTGCTTAAGATGATCCAAAACCCAAATTTTCAAAGGTAGATTCATATGCATGTATTACTATTGAAGAAATAGCTTTTGATAAGATAGCATTAAATGCAATCTCTGATCATCCTTGGATTTTTTATTTTGGAACTACTAGGCATATGATAGGTTGCCAAAAGGTGTGTTCTTCCCTTTCTAACTCTTCAAGTAGAAGAGTGGCCATTGCAGATGGGCATGATTTGGATGTTGTTGATGTTGGAGAAGTGAACCTTAAGACTTAGTCAAGAACAAGTGGAAATTTCACATTCTAATGTTCTTTATCTTCAAGACATGAAGAAGAATTTGCTCTCTATCTCTATTTTCTTATCAGACGGTTATAAAGTTGTATTTAAGAAAGATTCATGTTAGATCTGTTAGTCAGCCGTCGGATTGGCGATTGTAAAAACGAAACTGAATCTTGTTCGCACGAACGAAAGGTAGTTACACAAATACGTTGTAATCTTTATATAAAGCAATGAAAAAGAGACGCTCAGGGACGTTCCGTGAGATCACCAGACCGTCTGTCTGGGTGATTTGTCTGTGACGTTACTGTGTGTCGAGTTGGTTAATTTAGAGTATCTTGTCTAATTTCTGTGGTGTTGATTTGACATTTGTTCGGGTTGTAATTTATAGTGACGACGTTCCGTGAGATCACCAGACTGTCTGTCTGAGTGAGTTGTTCTGCGGTATTCGGTTGCGATTGTTCTGTTGATTAAGTGTATCGTGGTGTCGCTATTTCTTGTAAGGTGCTGTAACGTGTTGGATGAAATCTATGTAGTAGCGGTAGTGTTCAGAGAACTCTGAGTCATATTGTGTTGTCTTCGATGTTGCAGTCTGTCCTCATACGGCAAAGGTTAAGCTACAGTAAGGGTCGTCTTAAGTTGCACACTGGACTTCCCCCCCTAGTACTGTGTGTCTGAGACTATTGAGTTCTTCTGTATCTTCGGTTTTGTTTGATTGTTTGTACCCATTCGGTGAAGGTTGAATTACTGATGTTGTCTCTAGTGCTACAATATTCTGTATTCGGAAAAAGTCTTGAGTTCATCAAGTAACTCTGTGTCACAATATTGCATAAGCGGAAGCAGTGTGTTCGGTCAACATTGGGGGAGTTTGGGCTGAGTGCTGTAAGGTTGTAGGTGTAACGGAGTCTTGATAGAGTTTTGAGCATCAGTGTATTGTTGTGTGTAAGTGGTTAGTTTGGGAACTAAGTATAGGGCCTCTGTCTAACAGACCCCTTCCACTCCGAAGAACCCAATAAATGTTTAAACGCGCTACTGACAGTTAGTCCCACGTTTTAGATGTTTAACACTGGCGCTGTCTATGGGAAAGTGGCGCAAATGGTTGTCGTTGGTTTGTGCAAAAGCGGCATCAAGAATGTTCGTTGAGTAATTGTGAAAGTGGTCATAGACTGTGAATTGCCCATAAAGAAGGTACACAAAGTATTGCAAACGTAGTATATGCCGGTTACTCGTTCCAGTGAATCATACCCAAGGCATAGAAGAAACCAACAGTCTTGGGCGATACCGAATTTGCTAAGGACACCTCCAGGAAGTAGAAGCGCAGATAAGTCTAACCCAGTTGTCAAGGCATTGAAGAACGCAGGTAGTGACTTTGGTAGTATTCCGGTGGAACGTACTACCCTTCTGGCAGATTTCGGTACGATTTTCGCACAATCTGTCGAAGAAATAGTGACTCTAGAGTCTGCGGATAGAAACGTCGTGGCCAAAGAAATCAGTGAAGGTGAAAATGCACTTTGTTTTGGTAAAAATTCGACACCTTCTGATGTTATTTCGGTACCAGTTATGCAGATAAGTACAAAGAAATATTATTGAAGGTACCACATCACGTGTCTAATTTTCATTGCATCTACTTGTGCACAAGAAGCACTGCCACACCTTAAATGAGGCAATAGAACTAGCCATGGGATTGGAGGATGGGTGATTCTCTCGACCTTAACCTTGGCGACTGAAGAATACTTGGACGAGTTTTAGGGAGCTCATAGCTTCAATTTTGGTACCTAGTTGATAGATGAACATCATTCAAGCTTTGAGCCATGGTAAGAGAACATTTAATTCTTCCATGGCTCATAGATCTTTTCACCGATCTAGTCTAACACAATAGCAAAAAGAAAAGGCTCTTCATGAAGGACTTTCTTATGAATGCCTAGGTTAGCATGCTTATAGGTTGTGGAGAAGATGATATCAGTAGTGATGGTGGTGGAAAAGTAGTAGTCCTCACCATCCACTCCATCATCTAATTCAGAGTTTGACCATTTAGCTACAGACACTAAGATGGAACCTCCATCTAAGAACAAACAACCCATCTTGAATATAACAGTGACCAAGAAGGTGAATATTGTGCCACATGTAGTATTGTCCCCAATTTCTCTGAATGGGTATTAGTTTCTTGACATCGAGCTGGTTGTCATGAGTCGGTAGGTTAATGCTCATCTTGTTAAAATATTGTTTGACATAGGACTGTTGGGAGTGATGGTTGGATGCACTCAAGAGATTGAGTTGGTGCTGCTATACCTGCTTCACACCAGCCCTCCTTTGGTTCCAGATATGCTTAGTACACACTTTAAGCTTTCAAATGATACCAAGAAAGCATATATGTACTTTGCAAATGATATGTGTAATGACCAAATCAAAACAGATAACTTGGCACTTCAATAATCAAGAAAAAACTTTCTATTTCTGTAGTGACACCTGCTCAGTCTTTCACTCAGTGTGACCAGCACACTCACAATTGATTTAATTCCTTCTGGACATATTAAATTAGCTTAACAAGCTACCATTTGCAAGTGGAATGAGATAAAATGATGGACTATACTCAGAGAAAGATGTTTAGCAACAATATATGTACCCCCGACTTTTTAGGAATCCTGCAGACACAGACCAGTGTGCACTTCGAGCAAGATTTCTCCGAGATGGCTGATCCTTTGGCCTTGAGATTTTGTAGGTTTGTAGTATGCTTGGAGCTGGTTCCAATGTGCTTTGAATCACTTGCTTTGGTTCAGTAGATCCTGAGATATGCTCTGTTGAAGTTGACAGACTTGGAGATGATGACTCAGAGAAATCAGAGGTAGTAAATGTGTATACTTCTATTGATTAATGTAGTTGTACATACCATTAGCATGACAAGCATAGCTAAATGAGGTATTGTGGTGTAGGCTATGAAATAGCACTCACACACAATGAGTTACAGTAGTGAAATGCCTCGGGGAGTGAGCTCATTGAGAGTAGCTAAAAAACACGACTTTTCAAGTACTTCTTTTATAGAAGATGAGTTGATATTTGAATTTGATTTCAAATTCAAATCTCCTATAATCACTCCTCTAAAAGTAAGGAGATATTCTCTCCAATTACACCTTTCAAAATTCCACGACTAATCAAGTAGGTGTGATTACATGTAAATGCCAAGTCACATGGACTTTTACAATGGGTAAAAGGTAACAACACATAAGACTAAGTTCCTATGGATCTTGCTTCTCATAGAGATATCATTCAAGGGTTCCAAGCTAATCTTCCAAGGTTCCAAGCCAAGTGTGAAGGCTTGAAATGCACCAACAGCTCCCCCTCAAGCCAAACACTTTGGCTTAAGTCTTCATCTTTAATCTTCAATCACATCCTGCAATCCAATCATGGATTTGAATCTGCATAGCTTGTTTCCATCCAATGCTTTAGTGAGTAAATCTGCACATTGCATATTAGTAGACACATATGTCAATTGAATCTCTTTGCTTAGTAACTTCTCCCTCACATAGTGGTAATGAACCTCTATGTGTTTGGTTCTAGCATGATATATTGGATTAGCTGCAAGGTGAAGAGAGCTAGTGTTATCTCAAAATATGATTGGTGGCCTTGTATATAGGCCTAACTCTATATATAGAAGCTTCAACCAGATAGCTTCTTGGGTGGCATTGGCAAGCCCTCTATACTCTGCTTCAGTGGATGACAATGCCACTGTAGGTTGCTTCTTGGCTGACCAAGAAATAGGTTTATCTCCTGCAAAACAAATGTATCCTGATGTGCTTCTCCTATCATCCTTGCATCCTGCCCAATCTGCATCTGAATATACTTTAATGTCAATATCTGATGTATAAGGAAAGTACAAACCATGGTTCTGAGTTCCCTTCAAATACTTCAAGATCTTCTTTGCTGCCTCTAGATGAGGTACCCTTGGTTTGTGCATGAATTGGCTTAGCACACTAACTCCATATGCTATGTCAATTCTTGTCAAGGTAGCATAGTTCAAACTACCTACCATGCTTTGATATCCTGTAATGTCTTGTATCTCATCCCCTTCATGAGCACTTAGCTTTAGGTTGACCTCCATTGGAGTAGTTGAGACTTTAGCATCCTGCAAGCCAAACTTCTTGACCATATCTTGTACATACTTCTTTTGAGTAGTATATATACCTGAGTTGGTGTAGACTAACTCAAGACCTAAGAAGTACTTCAACAATCCAAGATCATTAATCTTGAATTCTTTCATCATCTGTCCTTTGATGTGTCTAATCCCATTGACATCATTACCTGTAATGATGATGTCATCAACATAAACACACAAGTAGATTACCTCTGTACTACTCCTCTTTATGAATAGAGAAGTGTCTGCTTTACTCATCACAAATCCTTAGTCTTGGAGATATGTTGTCAACCTGTAATTCCATGCTCTAGGTGCCTGCTTCAAACCATATAGATCCTTCTTCAATTTACAAACATAATTTACTTTCTTGGGATCTTCATAGCCAGGTGGTTGTGACATGTAGACTTCTTCAGATATCCATCCATTCAAGAAAGCATTCTTGACATCTAATTGGTACATGTTCCAATTCTTGGATGCAGCTACACTCACCAATATTCTGATAGTTGGCATTTTGGCCACAGGAGAAAATGTCTCCTCATAATCAATGCCTTGGGTTTGTGCAAAACCCTTGGCTACCAACCTAGCTTTGTACCTGTTGATTGTTCCATCTGAATTTCTCTTTAGCTTGTAGATCCATCTGGACCCTATCACCTTCATAGAATCCTTCTTGGGCACCAAGTCCCAAGTATCACTCTCCTTGAGAGCTTCCATTTCTTCATCCATAGCTCCTTTCCATTCTGGTTTGGTGATTGCTTCTTCATAGGTACCTGGTTCTTCATTCAACAAATCCTTTGCAAGATATACAGAATGTTTAGTTACAAGTGATGTGTCATACCCAAATCTGATGGGTTTCTTCTTCTCTCTCTAAGATCTCCTCATTGCTTGAGTTGAGGATCCTGGTGCATCCTCTAATTTCTTCATCTTCATCTTTCCTTTGGACGTCCATGCCTTGAATTCCTCAAGGTTTATTGTATCATCATCATCTGAGCTTGATTCATCTTTCTGAATTGGTTCCTCCTTGGTGAGCTTTGGGAAATCTTCTTCCATATCATAGGGTAGACTAACCTTCCTGCATTCATTCGCATACCAAGAGTCATTCTCATCAAAGATGACATCTCTGCTTACCTTGAAGCCTTTGTTTGTTGGGTTGTAGAATCTGTATCCCTTTTGGTTCAAATCATAACCAATGAAGATACATTTTTCAGCTTTAGGATCTAACTTTCCCCTTACCTGTGAGGGAATATGCACATATGCTACACAACCAAAGATTTTACAATGATCCAGAGAAGGTCTCTTACCATGCCAAGCTTCATATGGTGTCATACCATCAAGTGATTTGGATGGCAACCTATTTATGAGATAGGTGGCAGTGGATACACTCTCTGCACAAAGATAATTTGGCAATTTCTTTTCATTAAGCATAGACCTAGCTGTTTCGACTATGAGTCTATTCCTTCTTTCAGCTACCCCATTTTGTTCAGGTGAGTACCTTGTAGTAATCTCCCTTTTGATGCCTCTTTCCTGCAAGAAATCTTCAAACTCATTGGAGAAGTACTCTCCTCCACCATCTGATCTTAGCCTCTTCAAGCTTCTTCCTGTTTGGTTTTCAACAAGTGCAAGATACCTCTTGAAACAATTAAACACTTCATCTTTATGCTTCATAAAGTATAAAATGGTTCATCTGCTATAATCATCAATGAAGGACACATAATACCTTGAACCTGAAATGGAAGGGTCCTTGCTAGGTCCCCAAACATCTGTGTGCACCAAGTCTAGGTAGTCTTCATGCATGAAACCTTTTCTTGAATAGGGCAATCTGTGAGACTTACCAAACTGACAAGCACCACACTTGTAAATCATGTGTTGCTTGGATACATTAGGTATCCCAAGCACACATTGATCCCTGCACATTTGCTTTAGGGTTCTTTCACCTATGTGCCCTAATCTCTTGTGCCATATTTCTAACTCTGAAAGTGTTTGATCCTTGTAATTATATAAAGCAATGTTCTTGGTGTCTTCTAGCTCAAAAGTAAACAATCTACCTGATTTCTCCCCTTTGGCTATCCTTCTGAATCCATGTCTTGGGTCCTCCACATATGCTCCATGTTGAGTGAACCTGACCTACAAACCTTTCTCCACAATCTGACCAACACTCATTAGACTCTTGGTGATGGTTGGTACATAGAGTACCCTGCTCAATAGGTTCTGGTTACCATCACATGTCTTCACATTTCCAATCTTTACAACAGAGTGTTTAGTATCATCACCTGTCTGTACCTGATGTTTGCCCTTGGGTTCTTCCAAATCAGAGAGTAGTGCCACATTACCAGCTACATGGTTAGAACATCCTGAGTCAATATAAAATAAATGATCATCATTTGTACCTGCCTTGGAGGTCATATTCATGATCAATAGGGAGTCATCTTGCTCCTCTGTGTAGTTGTTGTAATCCCTTCTATTTCTGAATCCACCTTGGTAATTACCATTGTGATTGTGGTTGTAATTGTTGTTGTATTGATTGTTGTATCCATTGTAGCCTTGGTGTTGGTTGAACCTGCCTCTTCCTTGAGAGTATCCACCTCTTGAGTAGTCTCTTCCTCTCTGATTCTTGTAGTTCTTGTAGCATTCATCTGTGGTGTGATTGGACAATCCACAAATGTTGCATGGTGATGAGCTGTAGGGTCTCCCCCTACCTGACTTACCTCCTCTGCCCCTGCCTCTTGATGATCTACCTCTCCCTGCATAATTAGCTTGGGAGGTGGAGCCTTCTTCATCCTGTTTCTTCCCTTTACCTTTATCCTTAACTTTCTTATCAGTATAGAGAGCAGAGGGGTTGTTACCTTTTGATTGATCTCCAGCCTTTGTAAACTTTGCTTCATGTGTGAATAGTTGGCCCATGAGTGTTGTGAGATCTGGGGTATGCATGTCCATATAGAGGTCCATTGCAGTGGTGAAACTTTCCCACTTATCATCTGCCTTGAGTCCATTTGTTACTTGCCTGACTATTTGCTCCTCTTCAATCTCCTCTCCAATGCTTGCTAATTGGTCTGCCACATCTTTAATCTTGGTCACATACTCTGAGACTGATTGCTTGGGCTGCTTCCTAAGGGTTGTGAATTCAATCCACAGTTGATTCTTCCTGGCCCTTGTGTTGGAAGAAAAGTATGTTGACAGAGTTTCCCAAGTCTCTTGGGAGGTCTTACAGTTTCTTATATGAGGTAAAAGGAAATCAGATATAGAGTTAAGAAGGTAAGACCTTGCCAAAGCATCCTTTGCACACCATTGGTTGAGTCTCTCTTGTTCATCCTTGGTGGGTAGTCCTCTAGCTTTGAATGAGGGTAATTCCTCATCTCCTGATATGTATCCAAATAAGCTCCTTCCTTGTAGATAGGTCTTCATCCTCAAAGACCAAGCTTGGTAATTGTTCCTGTCCAATTTGTCAATGAATGAAGGAAAACCATCTCCCATGTTTACCTTATTTGCTTTGATACCACTGTTGGGAGTGATGGTTGGATGCACTCAAGAGATTGAGTTGGTGCTGCTATACCTGCTTCACACCAGCCCTCCTTTGGTTCTAGATATGCTTAGTACACACTTTAAGCTTTCAAATGATACCAAGAAAGCAAATATGTACTTTGCAAATGATATGTGTAATGACCAAATCAAAACAGATAACTTGGCACTTCAATAATCAAGAAAAAACTTTCTATTTCTGTAGTGACACCTGCTCAGTCTTTCACTCAGTGTGACCAGCACACTCACAATTGATTTAATTCCTTCTGGACATATTAAATTAGCTTAACAAGCTACCATTTGCAAGTAGAATGAGATAAAATGATGGACTATACTCAGAGAAAGATGTTTAGCAACAATATATGTACCCCCGACTTTTTAGGAATCCTGCAGACACAGACCAGTGTGCACTTCGAGCAAGATTTCTCCGAGATGGCTGATCCTTTGGCCTTGAGATTTTGTAGGTGTGTAGTATGCTTGGAGCTGGTTCCAATGTGCTTTGAATCACTTGATTTGGTTCAGTAGATTCTGAGATATGCTCTGTTGAAGTTGACAGACTTGGAGATGATGACTCAGAGAAATCAGAGGTAGTAAATGTGTATACTTCTATTGATTAATGTAGTTGTACATACTCATTAGCATGACAAGCATAGCTAAAGGAGGTATTGTGGTGTAGGCTATGAAATAGCACTCACACACAATGAGTTACAGTAGTGAAATGCCTCGGGGAGGGAGCTCAATGAGAGTAGCTAAAAAACACGACTTTTCAAGTACTTCTTTTATAGAAGATGAGTTGATATTTGAATTTGATTTCAAATTCAAATCTCCTATAATCACTCCTCTAAAAGTAAGGAGATATTCTCTCCAATTACACCTTTCAAAATTCCACGACTAATCAAGTAGGTGTGATTACATGTAAATGCCAAGTCACATGGACTTTTACAATGGGTAAAAGGTAATAACACATAAGACTAAGTTCCTATGGATCTTGCTTCTCATAGAGATATCATTCAAGGGTTCCAAGCTAATCTTCCAAGGTTCCAAGCCAAGTGTGAAGGCTTGAAATGCACCAACAAGGACCAATGCACAATGTTGTTGACCCTTCTTTGTTAAAGAAATTAAACTTAAAGACTAGTACAATTGAGTACACCTATAGAGTAGAGTTAGCATATGGGAAGGGATTTGACACCCGGGATTGATGAGTTGTTAGATTACCAGTCCAGATTCAGACATATAAATATGAGCTAGATTTTGAGATCATTAGGTTTGTTGGAGTTAGACGTCTGCGGAAGCACGCGAACATCACAAGGAAGAAGAAGAAGCTAGGAGCACAAACACACTATACTGAATGTATTACTAGAGAATGTACAAAGATAAGTAGCCCATTAGGGCTATAGGCGTATATACAAGCCGGGGGTAAAAAACCTCCTAAAGAGGGAAAAAGTGCCCCGGCGATCCTATTGTGTTCACACACATCACTACCTAAATATATCAACAATCCCCCCTGGGAGTGATGCGGTGAACAAGGAGCTGGCACTCATGTATAAGGAAGTTCCAAGCTATGTGGAAATCACTCCACAAAAGGAAGTAAGCCCAAAGCTTTGCGGAAAGCTTCAAACGTCTCCCTAGGCAGAGCCTTCGTGAAAAGGTCTGCAATGTTCTCCTGCGTGGGCACATATGCAAAGCTGATCTCCCCAGCAGAGAACCTCTCCCTGACATAGTGATAATGCACCTCAATGTGCTTAGTGCGAGCATGGAACACAGGGTTCCTAGCAATTGCTAATGCGCTCTGACTGTCAGTGAAGATGGTGGTGGCAGAAGACTGGCCAACGCCCAAATCAGCCACAAGGCGTCTGAGCCACACACACTCAATAGTCGCTGTGAAAGCTGCCCTATACTCAGCCTCACAACTGGAAGTGGCCATAGGAGGCTGCTTCTTGCTCAACCAAGATATACATGAGCTACCAAGCATGAAGCAAAAACCACTGGTGGACACATGAGTGTCATAGCAACCAGCCCAATCTGAGTCAGAAAAAGCATGCAAATCTGGCGGTAGTGATCCCCCCTTGGGATAAAACAACCCAAGTAGTCGAGTACCACTCAAGTAGCGAAAGATGTGCTTAACCGCCTTTGTTGGCAGTAGCCTTGGTACACCAGGACGTACAAGACGTGAAAGCCAAAGAGGGGAGTCAGAGCGAAGGGACAGTACAAGCAAACAGGGCAGTCAAAGAAGATCTGGCAAGTAGGCCAATATTTTTTGAAGACATTAAGGCGAATCAAAGAGATGGACATGCAGGGAGGAAGAGCAAGTAGGGAGCTCGAAGATATGTATGGCAAATCACTAGAAGAAACCCCTACAACAACAGTGATTTTTATCACTAACAATCATTGTAAATATCATTTCACATTTTTGTAGCTCCATTTTGTGCAAGCCAAGGAGTCCTTGAGCTTGAGGAGCCTTAGCAGTAGTTGCGTACCAATTTTCGTATTTTTTAGACCTCGTTTGATCCCCCAAATAAGCCCTGGAACCTAATTTTTAACTAGGCCGGACACTAGGTCTGGACAGGGCCAAAAGCTAGTCAAAAACTATAAAAAGAGCTAGAGAGCTCATTTTTGGGGTTAGATTGTAATTGAAACAAACTTGTAAGAGCATTTTGAAAGTAATCTAAAAAGCTCCATTGATCCTCACTCTTTGTCTTGCCTTGTGTGCGCGTGTGTGTGCATGTGTGTGCATGCTTGTGTGCTTCTCACTCACGCACTCGTGCCGCCACTTGCTCGAGGTCTTCATACCATCCTCACGTCTTCCCGGATTGACATTAAAGGAGGTGCTACTCATCATTGAGCTACAGCCTTCCAATGCGTGACTCATGGGCAATGCATAAACCTGCTCATCTGTGAGACAGCAAACTGAATATGTGGCCGAGTAATGCATAAGTAAATCAAGCATCCAACTGCCTGCTGATAGAGAACAACATCAAATGCATCTCCAGCATCATGAAGACTCAATCGTAAACCTGTCTCCATAGGAGTGGCAATAGGCTTACAGTCTTCAAGGCCAAAACGATGCAATAATGTGTCAATATATTTTGTTTGACACAAAGCCATTCCACCATCAACTTGCATAAACTGAATGCCCAAATAGTGATGCAAATGCCTCAAATCAGACATCTCAAATGAGGCATGCAAATCAGCCTTAAAATCAGTAATATGCTTCTCAATAGGACCAGTGAGCAGCATGTCGTCAACATAGACAACAATGGTAAGAAGCACATCATTAGCATGCTTAACATATAAGGTGCTCTCAGTTGGACTGTTCTCAAAACCATGTACAATCAGATAGGCATGTATCTTCTCATACCAAGCACGTGGTGCTTGCTTTAAACCATATAATGCCTTCTTTAACCTGCACACCTGGTCTTCATGCCCTTTCTGCACAAAGCCACGGGGCTGAAAAACATACACTTCTTCATGCAAGTCACCATTCAGAAATGCTATTTTAATGTCCAACTGATGTACATTCCAACCATGATGGGCTGCATGTGCACAAATACTCCGAACAGTAGTCATACAGCATGTAGGTGCAAAGGTCTCATCAAAATCAATGCCTCTTTCCTGCGCATAACCCTTTGCAACAAGCCTAGCCTTATACCTATCAACTGTACCATCAAGTTTACGCTTCAGCTTGTATACCCACTTAGTGCCAATGGCCTTCTTGCCAGGAGTCAAGTCACATAAAGACCATGTATCATTCTTCATTATAGCATCATATTCAGATTGCATAGCAGCCATTCAATTTTCTGAATTTTGTGCTTCATCAAAAGAAACAGGCTCATTCGCATCACAGAGACTAGATGCAGCCATAGCATAGCAATCTGATGCAAAGGAGGCACTATGAGAGCCTGAACGAGTACGATATGACAAAGGTGCATCTAATTTACTGTCACGCAAACTCTGCACAAGCCATTTTGGCATAGTTTTTGCCTGCTCAATATCAACTCTCTCATCAACAAGTGCATCATGTAAATCTGCATCAGAAATGGAATGATCTGCATCATCATATGAAACCTGCAAAGGCTGAGAAGTTGCCTCATTAGGACCAGCACTAGACTGTCCACCTGTAAAAAGAGGCATCAAAGTATCATACATGTCTTTGGAGCTAACATATGTCTCCTTAGTACATGAAAGTAATGGCTGAATAGCATCTTCCACAAAGACAACATCACGGCTAACCAGAATGCGTTTAGTCTGTGAATGATACAGATGATAGCCTTTACTTTCAGAACTATACCCAACAAAAATACATTTTACTGCCTTACATCCAATTTTCTGCGATGTTGTTCAGGCACTAGTGCATATGCCAAACAACCAAAAACACGCAGATGAGCAACAGATGGCTTGCGGTCATGCCAAGCCTCATATGCAGTGATAGACTGCAGCATTTTAGTGGGACACCTATTCAGTACATATGTTGCACACATGACAGCCTCAAGCCAGAAACTATGAGGTAAAGCCTGACTCTTGACCATACACCTTGCCATCTCCATAAGAGACCTGTTCTTCCGTTCAGCAACTCCATTCTGTTGAGGTGTATACGGCATTGTACACTGGTGTTTTATCCCACGTTCAGCCAGAAATGCATTAAAATCAGAAGACATATATTCCCCCCCTCGATGAGAACAGAGGGTGCCCATTTTACATGCTGACAGATTTTCAGCCAAAACCAAAAACTGTTTGAAGCACATGAACACTTCGGACTTTGCTTTGGGTGGATATACCCATGCATGCCTGGAAAAATCATCAATGAAAGTCACGAAGTAAAGGTAATTTCCAAAAGAGGGTGTCTGCATAGGACCACATACATCACTATGTACAAGCTACAATTTTTGCGGAGCCCGAACTGAACCATCTTTTGGAAAGGAGGAACGCTGCATTTTGCCCAAAATACAGCCTTCACATACATGTTTTCCAGGTGTATCAAGCTTGGGCAAAGAAGACACCATATCAGATTTCTGCAGGCGTAGCAAACTAGCAAAATTCAGATGACCAAAGCGTGCATGCCAAAGCTTTGCATCTGAGATAGCCTGAGAATCATGAACTGCACATGCCAAATCATTCACAAATCTTTCATAGTCTATGAGCTTATACAGCCCATGACATAAAATGCCAGAAGCAATAATAACATCGCCAGTTGACAGATCATGAACTGTACATCTATCATCAACAAATTTCACAACCAAGCCAATCTTGGCTAAGGTAGAAACTGATAACAGATTCTTCTTGATCCCTGGCACAAATAAAGCATCTGAAAGGTGAAAGAACTACCATCAGGAGTAGTCAGAATGATCTTACCAACTCCCATAACAGGATAAGAGGAGTTGTTGGCGCATGTGACAGTATTCCCTGTAGAGGCAAGCTCGAGTGAAGAGAAGAAACTGCACTGCGAGATAATATGTTTGGTCGCCCCACTGTCAAAGTACCAAACATTTGAGTCCACTGCAGACATGCACTGCTCATGAGAAGATGGGTCAAAACTGCAAACAGTAGTAAACGCCCATTCTTCTTCCTGCACAAGATTAGCAGACTCTGTTTTTGGTGTAGAGGCTTCTGCAACAACCATTCCAGCCTCATTTTTCTTTGCCTCTTTTGCAGCCAGTTTTGGACAGTTCTTTATGATATGATCATTCCCTTTACAGTACTTGCAAAAAAATTTCTGCTTTTCTGATTTCTTCTCATCTTTATCCTGGTTCTTCGAATGTGCAGCATTTGCAGATTTCTGCTCACTAGTAGAAGAGCTCCATCTTTCTTTGCCCTTCTGACTAGCAAGGAAAGCTTGATCTGCAACATGCATAATGGACCTGTTCTGCCTCGACTGATCTTCCTGCAACAGAACAAAGACTAACTCCTCAAATGATAAGGCATTCGGATTGCCTTTCATCATCAACCGAAGAGTAGAAGCAAAACTCTGATATGAATCAAGAAGACCATTTAGAACGGTCTGCACAAGTGAGCTATCTGGTATAACCTCATCAGCAGAAATCAACTGTTCCTTCAAGTCTTTGATCTTCGTTAGGAAACTGTCCATAGAATCACCTTCATTCATGTGCTCACTCTCCAACTGTTTTCGGAGGTAAGCAACACGAGCCTCATTCCTAGCTTGGTACAATGTGGTAAGTGTATCCCAAGCATCCCTAGCTGTTCTGCAAGAGCGAATATGAGGAATAATGGCATGTTTGATAGACAAAGCTATCAATGCATGTGCCTGGGCATCTCTACCATCCCAACGAATCTGCTCTATAGTAGGTGCAACAAGAACAGCAACACGAACAGGAATCTGCACAACATCATCTTCGACACCATCTTCATCAGCTCCAGCACCTGTATTTGCAGTACCTGTTGTTACAGGTGTAACAGGACGTCTTTCAACACCCTGCAAAATGTTCCACAATCCTTTTGCAACCAATACATGTTGCATCATATAAGCCCACAATGGGTAGTTGGTACCATCCAACTTATCCTCAACAGCCAACATACGGAATACATCACTGCTTTCAGCCATGGCCGGTGACTAAAATACCTTGATGCAGAAAATTGACTGTATCTCAAAAAGTTGAACGGAACTACCCAGACGAGTTTTGCTAAACCTGTAGCAGACTTCGAGACGCTTATACTGGCGAACAAAAAATAGTATATACCTTTTGCACAAAAAGACAAAATAGCCTGCACGAGCGCTGCGATAGTGTGTTCGGAGGTCGAAACGAGCTCAGATCGTGATTTCGGCACATTAGAGCGAAGCGGTTTTGATCTGTGAAACACCTTGAGTATGCTCACCAAATTTCGTACGAATTTGAGAGTGCAAACGGAGGAGTGTCGACAGCGCCCTAGATGAAGCGACGACCTGCTGTGATACCAATTGTTGGAGTTAGACGTCTGCGGAAGCACGCGAATAGCACAAGGAAGAAGAAGAAGCTAGGAGCACAAACACACTATATTGAATGTATTACTAGAGAATGTACAAAGATAAGTAGCCCATTAGGGCAATAGGCATATATACAAGCCAGGGGAAAAAAACCTCCTAAAGAGGGAAAAAAGTGCCCCGACGGTCCTAGTGTGTTCACACACATCACTACCTAAATATATCAACAAGGTTATCTAGATTTGATCTTGTTCCCAACAAATAGTGGCATGCAAGCAACCAACCAATTATAGATTTTCGGCCTCATGTATATATCATAATGGTCACCACATCACCATCCATGGAGAGTGTGATAATTAGAAATATAGAGGGATTTCTACCTCGGGGATGGTAAAAGCAAAGTGTAAGTATCTTTATTTCTTATATTTTGAACATAAAGAGTTATTGTCTTTACATATTCAAGCTAGTTTGGAAGCTAAGCTAGCTTCTAGAATGAAAATAGTATTTCAACACTAGTTTCTTTTAGAATTTCCTTTCAATCTTTTGCCTCGCAAAAAAGTGGGACACAAGATTGAGCTAGTACCATGAGCTCATCCATAGGCTAGGTGTTTGTAGCAGCCAGGGCAATCGAGGTGGCTTTACAAGACAAAGAAGCTATCAGAGAGAATCAAAACAGAGGAAGAGTCAAGCAAAAGCAGACAGAGCAGTTAACGAAGGCCTCACAACTAGGCCTACATAATTTGTCAAATGATAACTCTTTTACAATGGTGATTTTAATCACTACACACCATTGTAAACACTGTTTTTTTTATTATTCTTACTCCATTTTGTGCAAGCTGAGGAGTCCTTGAGCTTGATGAGTATTAGAGCTAAGTATGTACCAATTTTTATATTTTTTAGAGCTCATGTGAACCTCCAAATTAACCTCAGAACCTATTTTTTAACTAAGCCAGACACTAGGTCTAGACAAGGGCAAAGCTAGTCAAAAACTATAAAAGGAGCTAGAGAGCTCATTTTTGGGGTTGGTAGATTGGGAATTGAAGTGAAGAAAAGAGCTCATAATCTTGTTTTTGGCTAATGGAGGATTCCATTGCTCCATCTCTTTGTCTTGCCTTGCATGTGTGTGTGTGTGTGTGTATATGTATGTGCATACTTGTGGGCTTCTCACCCACTCACTTGTGCACTTCACTTGTTCACGATCATCATACCCTCCTCACATCTTCTTGGATTGACAATTATGAGTTGGATCTCCTCACTTTGGTACTTGCCATTGTGCTAGAGTAACACCAAATTTGGCGTTGTCAAGGATCGAGCTTTGAGGATGAGCGTGTGATGGTAAGACAAAGAGATGTGACATTGGAATCATAGGTAATCTCTTACTTTTTACTTTTCTACCTCCTTTATCATCACCACAACCATCTCTACTCTCCATCTCCTTCCATCATCATCTTCACCATTTTGGTCAAATCCCCACATTCCATCTCCTTTTCCTCACTTCACTAGTGAGCGTGAGAGAGAGAGAGAACTTGGGTGCATTTTTTTGCGTGTTTCTTGAGCATTCTTGCAAGTACCAACATCCATGATTCCTAGGAGGCTGAACTGACATAACATTTTCATACAAGATCAGTTTTTTGAGCTCTAGAGTGTGTTGATTTTTAGATAGGGTAATTTGAAGTTGACCTTAAAGTGGGATTAGGAATCCAAGGGAACTCTAGATGATTTTTTATCCATACAAGGGGAAAAAGGGTCTTTAAAAAAACCTGAATAAATTGTTTTTCACTTAAAGTTAAATATTGACCTAAACTCAAAACTTTTACAAGTCCATTGAGAGATTTTGGAGAAGCCAGAGCAAGGTGCTAGTGTGTGCAAGCTTGGGAACCTATGTCCTGGGCTTTCAAATGCAATCAATGGAGAAGCAACTTGAGATTGGAGCATTCTCAACCCCCTTAGTCAATTCCTAGCTTAGGCTAAGTACAGTTAGTGGTATTGATTACTTAGGGCTATGTTAGGCACATAACAAATACAAGAACCCTAACTACTCAAGTGCAACCATAAATAGCATAGTTTGGCGACAAACTATAAAGTAAAGGGACATAAATTGAGCGATCAACTTCAAAAGCAATAAAATTCAAGTAATCCTAACGGTGTTGTATTGGACAAGACCTTCAACACAAGAGGGAAGTAAAAAGAACAGGTGAATAATATGAAGAAACTTTTTACGAGGTTGTACTTGGGAAAATTGGGATAGTAGCAAAGACTTATGAACCTCAGATTAGGAAGATATCTAGGATGGGGAAAGAAAAATCACATCTCCAAAAGAAAGTGTCAATCATACAGCTAGGTCATGGTCCTAGCAATTGAGTGATTACTCATACGTTCTAATTTCAGAAATGAGTTACTCAGAAATGTCCTATATTCTAGGAATGAGGCTCGAGTTCCTTACCTCCGAAAATAGTTGGAGAGTGAGCACATGAATGAAGGTGATTCTATGTTTAGTTTTCTGACAAAGATCAATGATTTGAAGAACAATTGATTTCTGCTGATGAAGTCCTTCCTAACAGTTCACTTGTGTAGACTATTTTGAATGGTCTTCTTGACTCATATAAGAGTTTTCCTTCTACTCTTCATTTGATGATGAAAGGCAAGCCAAATGCCTTAACATTTGAAGAGTTAGTCTCTGTTCTGTTGCAAGAAGATTAGTCTTGGCAAAATAAGTCTATTATGCATGTTGCAGGTCAAGCTTTCTTGGCTAGTCATAAGGGCAAAGGTAAATGGAGCTCTTCTACTCGTAAGCAGAAATCTGCAAATGCTGCACATTCGAAGAAGGAAGACAAAGATGAGAAGAAATCAGAAAAGTAAAAACTGTTTTGCGAATACTGTAAAGAAAATGATCATGTTATTAAGAGGTGTCCAAAACTGGCCACTAAAGAGGCAAAGAAGGAGGCTGAAATGGTTTTTACAGAGGCATCTACACAAAAAACAGAGTCTGGTAATCTAGTGCAGAATGAAGAATGGGCGTTTACTATTGTTTGCAGTTTTGACCCATCTTCTCATGAGCAATGCATGTCTATAATAGACTCAGATGTTTGGTACTTTGATAGTGGGGCAACCAAACTTATTACCTTGGAGCGCTGTTTCTTCTCTTCACTCAAGCCTTCCCCTACAAGGAATACTGTTACACGTGCCAACAACTCCTCTTATCCTGTTATGGGAGTTGGTAAGTGTTGGGGATTCGTGGACAAGAAGGAGTTTGAGGGTTTGTAAGAGAAAAAGGAGATGATGAAAATGGAATAACAGTGAAAACTTCTACAAAGGAGTACTCCTGGAAACCTTGAATATTGATTATCTTGCAACAATTACAATGACTGAATACAGTCCAATCAATGACTAAATACAACTTCAGAGAATGTCAATTACAGAAGACCAATTATCTCAAGTCCTCTGGCAGCGGCCTCTCCTGCACCAATCCTTCACTTGCTTCACGCTTCCCTTGTGCACACCTTGCACTAAGCTTCCACCAAGCTAAGGAATTGGTATCTCGGCCGCGCACACACAATAGACCTTGGGACTCTTGGAATCCACCCCGCCTTCTCTGCACACCTTCCTCTTGACACCTCTTGCACTCTTCAGTGTCGTCGCACACTGGTGGCTCTTCCTTTCCTTTCTTGCTTCCTCTGAAGCTCTCTCTTGCTCCTTACTCTCAATGTGTGTGTAAGAATAGCCTTTGTCCTCTTTTGAATGCGCCGGTCCCGTGACTTCTAACTGCCATGGACTCTTGGGCTTCCTTTGATGTCCCAAGATTCTCTTTTTAGTTGGCGGCCAACGAATTGCTTCTTTGTCCTGTAGGAACTTTAGACAAAAGAAAAATTTTGATTGGGTGGCCTTATTCCCACATGTGCATACCCAGCCGCTTCACGTACCTTTACTTTTCTCTCTTTTTAATTTGTCACCTTTGTACCCAAGAGGGGTTCACCTGGACCCTCCACATTACTTAAAAAACACCTTTGACCTTAAGAGACTTCATAAAATACTTCTGCAATATTGCCAAATGAACAATTAAAGTCTTCTTTTTATGACCACTGAAGGTGCACTACCCGTGCACTTTGACCCTTGACTTTACTTTGATCTTGACCTTTCCCGGTTTCGACCTTGCCAGGGCTCAACAGATGCCCACCACCTAAAGGACTCTCCGATCCGGAGAGACAACAACACTTGATACAAGAAGAGCTTAAGAACAAAATTGAACAAGAACAAAATTGAACAAGAACAAAATGGAACAGTTATAAGAACAGAGAAAAATAGAGAAAGAGTACTTTTTTATTGATTACTGAGAAAGTGAGAACAATATCCAATGATTATTGAATGCTGATTTGACATAATCAGAAGGATGATAAAATTAATGGGAATTAGAACTAAAGCTTAAGCCATGTAATTTATGGAATGGTGGCCAGCAAGTTATTAAACCGAGATTGAGATTATGGAGGAGGTTATCGGGTCCTACGGAGGGCGGAGGCTGCGGAGGGCGGAGGCCCCGCGGAGGGCTGAAGGGAGGGAGTGCAGGGCGGAAGGGAACGGCTGGGAATGTGAGGGTGTAGAGGTTTGCCTGCGGGGTTGGAGGGGGGTGGTGTGGCGGATGATTTCAGGGAGGGGGAATTGCAGCCTATGGGGTGGCGGAGGGTGTGTATTGCAAGGGCGGAGGCGGGGGCGGATGGCGGAGCGTGGTGGACTGGCGGAGGCGGGGCGGATGGCGGATGGTAAATGGCGGAGGCAGGGCAGATAGCGGAGGCGGGGCGGATGGCGGAGGGGGAGTGATGGGATGCGGAGGGCGGGTTACTGGGGGGAGGATGGCTATGGCGGCGGATGGCGGGGCGGGTAGCGGAGGCGGGGCGGATGGCGGAGGGGGAGTGATGGGATGCGGAGGGCGGGTTACTGGGGGGAGGTTGGCGGAGGCGGAGGACAGAGGCAGGGGGTGAGAGAGGCGGGTGTGGTGGTTGATGCGGGTGGGTGTGTTGGTTGATGCGGGTGGGCAAGCCGGTGGAGAGTGACGCGGTTGGGATGGCTGGGCGGAGATAGGGGCGGAGAGGGGCGGAGGGATGCGGACGGAGATAGGTGCGGAGAGGGGCGGAGGGAGGCGGACGGCGGAGGCAGGGAATGTCGGCGGGTGAGGGCGGAGGAGGATGTGTTTGGGGGTTGTGGGCAGGTGAGGGCGAAGGGGGGTGTGGGGCAGGTGAGGGCGGAGGATTGGGTGTTTGGGGGGTTGTGGGGATTGGGGTTGGCAGGTGGGTGGGGGGTGGGGGGTGGGGGGGATTGGGGGTTGGCGGGTGGGTGCAGAGGTAGGCTTGCCTGCGGGTGGCAGAAGGGGGGTTGGAGGCTGGGCGGGGCACCGGCGGAGGAGTAGGGGCGGAGGGTGGAGTCTACGGAGGGCGGAGGTAAGCGGAGGCGGGGGGCACCAGCGGATGCTGCGGAGGATGGATGAGGGGCGAGCAAGTGCGAGGTGGGAGGCGGGGGTTCACCAGCGGAGGCGGGGGCGAGGGGGTTAGGGCGGGTTAGGGCGAGGGGGGGTGTGGGGCGGGTGAGGGCGGAGGGGCGTGTGGGGCGGTTGAGGGCGGAGGATGGGGTGTTTGGGGGGTTGTGGGGATTGGGGTTGGCGGGTGGGTGCGGAGGTAGGGTTGCTGGCGGGTGGCGGAAGGGGGGTTGGAGGCTGGGCGGGGCACCAGCGGAGGAGTAGGGGCGGAGGGCGGAGGCGGATGGTGGAGGCAGGTGCTGCGGAAGGTGGGACGGAGGAGCGGATGGTGGAGGCGGACCGGCAGGGCGGAGGTAGGGTGGTTCCAGCGGGTGGCTCCAGCGGATGTTGGCGAAGGCGGGGGCGGGCTCCAACGGAGGTCGGCGGAGGCAGGGCGGGCTAAGGCGGAGCGGCGGCTGCGGAGTCGGAGGCGGCGGCGGGCGGCTCCAGCGGGTCGGGGCGTGGCGGTCGGCAGGAGGAGGGGGCGGCTGCGGAGTCGGAGGCGGCGACGGGCGGCTCCAGCGGGTCGGGGCGTGGCGGTCGGCGGGAGGAGGGGGAAGGTAGGCGGAAGTAGGGATGAGGGAGGGGAGCTGCGGAGGGATGGTCGGGCTTGGGGAGGGTGGAGGGGGCGGAGAGGGAGGACCTGGGGAAGGATGAAGGGGGGGCGGAGAGGAGAGGATCTGGGGAAGGATGAAGGGGGGGCGGAGAGGAGAGGATTGGGGCGGAAATGGTTGGGCTTGGGGAGGGTGGAGGGGGCGGAGAGGGAGGACTTGGGGAAGGAGGAAGGGGGCGGAGAGGAGAGGATTGGGCCGAGGGGAGGAGGGAGGGGAAGCGGAGAGGAGAGGGCTGGGCTACGGGAAGATGGAGGGACCGCGGTAGAGGATGGAGGGAGGGCGGAGAGGGAAGACCGTGGGGAAGGATGGAGGGGGCGGGGAGGGAACGTAGTGTTGTCTGCGGGTGAAGAGGGAGGGGGATGTTGTTGTGGCCGGGGGGATGGATTGGACGGAGGAGGATGATGGGCTCTCTGGTGGGGGGAATTGGAGGTGGAGGAGAGTGTTGGGCGGTTGAGATGGAGGATTTGAGGGGGGGAGGGAAGGGATGGGGTGGTGGTAATTGGAGTGGCGATGGTGGAGCTCGATGGTGAGGGGGAGATGTGTTCTACTCTAATCCTTTTCTTTTTCAGGATGGACGTGTAAACCTCGATCTGATTAGTGTAATGCACATTCATATGGCCTGAGGTTGATGATGATACAGTGCACGGATGCTGGGGAAAAATGTGAAGGAGAAGGCCTATTATATAGCTAGTTGGAATGAGGGATCACCTCACAGGAAGGGATGGATTTTCTTAAAAGAGTTTCCAAAAGGGTGGAGGAGCAACCTTTAATAACCTCCATTCAAGAGATTAACAAAATAAAGGGCCTTATTGAAAGTGATTTTGCAAACATAGGAGCCATCAAAAGTAGACGCCTAATTTTTATTTAACCATGAATTTTAATTGTTAAATTGATGAAATAACAACAGGAAAAGAAAATTGGCGCCTCAAAATGCGTGGGCATTTTGCATATTATTGCTACCTATTAAAGCAATCCAAACAAATAGGAAACAAAAATTAAATGAAAAGGCAAAGGTTATGACTTTTGGTGGTACCCCTTGAGTCTGGAGATGTTTACCAAGGGTAGGGTGTCACCATCCAGTGTTTCCAATTGCACAGCACCCCATTGCAATATTTTCAGAACTCGAAAAGGTCCTTCCCAATGAGGGATCCATTTTCCTTTTGCAGTCGTATGAGGGTTAGGTTTATGGAGTAGAACTAACATGCCTGCTTCAATGTTGTTTGTCCACAGATGTCGATCATGTGCCTCTTTCCGTTTCATCTAAGTCTGTATCAATTGTTTGGTCGCTAGTAGACGAATCTCCTCCACTTTATGTAGTGCTCCTAGCCTCTGAGAGACATCACAATACTTCTTTCCCTGCATGAATGCTATCTTGGGCGATCCATGTAAAAATTCAAAGGGCTCGATACGTAAGATGCCATAGACCAGTTGGAATGGGGAATAGCCAGTGGCCTCTTTGTAGGCTAACCTATATGCCCAAAGTGTACCTAGGTACGCAATGCCCCATGAAGTTGGTTGCAACATACACTCCTTTCTTAACATTGCAATTAAAACCTTATTTGTCGACTCAGCCTGTCCATTTGCTCGTGGATAGTAAGCACAAGAGGTCCTATGAAGAATTCTATACCTGTTGAAGATTTCTTGCAGGACTTTATTGACAAAATGGGTACCTTGATCAGTACAAATTTCAAGTGGACAACCAAACCTGCAAATGATGTGACTATAAATGAAATCAGCAACAGTTTGGGCAGTGCAATCGGAGGAGGCAATAGCTTCAGCCCACTTTGTGGCATAATCAGTAGCTATCAGGAGATATTTTTCTCTTTTTGGGAACGCGGGAGGGTAGATTGGCCCTACAAAATCTAACCCCCACTTCTCAAATGGTTGCCAGGAGGTGGAAATAACCAAGGGGTTATGTCTCTGCTTTGTTGGCTTAGGTCCACACCTCTGGCAAATGTCACATGCTTTTCCCCATTCATCTGCATCCCTAAATAGTGTAGGCCACCATAGACCCGCATCCAGTATCCTCTGACTCATAATATGTCCTGGGAGGTGCCCACCACCTGTACCTTCATGTGCAGAGTGAAGGACTTCCCTCACTTCTTCTTCTTCCAAACACTTCCTGAACCGGTCATCTTTGCCCTGTCTGTACAATTTATCTTCGATGAAGGTATATGGTCTACTCTTGATTAGCAGGCTCTTCTTTTGTACAACACTAGCCTTTTCTGGATACGATCCTGTTTTAATGAAATTTTTAATGTCGTAATACCAGCTTTGAGCTTTTACAGCAAACAGATGAGCATCGGGAAAATCATCATTGATTCCACTAGATTGATTCATCATATTTATTCTGTATAAGTGATCCGCCATAACATTGTCTTTTCCTGGTTTATGGACTACAGAAAAATCAAACTCTTGGAACAACAATAGCCACCTCCATATTCTGCCGGTGGCTTAGGATTTGTTGAGGAGGTATTTTAGTGGTTGGTGATCTGATATAATAATAAATTTTACCCCCAGTAAGTAATGACGGAATTTTTGGACGGCAAAGACCATTGCTAGTGCTTCCCTTTCAGTAGTACTGTAATTCCTTTCAGCCTTGGTCAAGATTCTACTGGCATATTGAATTGGCCTGTCCATTTTAAATTCTTCACGTGGTTGGGTCAGAACTGCCCCCACTGCATATGCACTGGCATCGACATGTATATGAAAGATTTTTGACCACTCCGGGGTGACCAAGATAGGAGCACACACTAACCGTGACCGTAATGTCTGATATGCTTTTTCCTCCTCTTCTTCCCATTCAAAGGGTACTTCCTTACCTGTAAGTCTAGTCAGAGGTCTAGCTATCTCTGCATACATTTTTATGAACCTTCTATGATAACCAGTATGCCCCAAGAAACTCTGGATCTCTTTAGGGGATTTAGGTTTAGGCAACTTTAATATAGAAATGATTTTGTCAGGATCTGGGGCCATACCTTTAGCCGACACCACATGTCCTAAGAGGGTTCCTTCTGTCACAAGGAAATGACATTTGTTTGGATTGAGCTTTAACTTAGTCTCCCTGCATCTTTTGAAAACATTCTGCAGCTGCCTCAAGTGGTGGTCCAAACAATCTAGAGGAGTTTCCTTGTGAGATCCTGAAAACGAAGAGAAGTCATCCATGAAGATTCTAAGTGATTCCAGCAATAGGGGGCCAAAAATGAGATTGACCGTTCTGTTAAAGGTGGCTAGAGCATTTCTGAGCCCAAATGGCATTTTTACATACACATATGTTCCCCAAGGTGTGATAAAAGCAGTCTTTTCCCGATCCTCTAGATGTATTGATATTTGATTATAGCCACTGAATCCATCCATAAAACTATATAAGGCATGCCCAGCCACTTCTTCAATGACCTGTTCTGCAAAAGGCATAGGGAACCCATCTGGAATGGTCACCTTGTTGAGAGCTCTAAAGTCAACACAAATTCTGATTTTATTAGTATTCTTCTTCGGTACTATAACCATAGGTGAGAGCCACTTTGAGTGTTCTACAGGAATGATGATTCCTGCATCCTCCATCTTTTGGATTTCCACATAGACGGCTTCGGCATACTTTGGATTAAGTTTATAACTCCTTCCTCTGATGGGTCTGGCTCCATCAACCAGAGGGATTCTGTGCTCTCCATAAGATGCAGGCACTCCTTCTAAGTCTTTATAATGCCAGGCAAAAACATCTGCATACTGGGTCAAGAATGATTTTACCTTTTCCAGGAGCTCTGGGTGGCTCCACAACCAAGTCGCCACCAGAACTGGTTGAGTATTGTTTTGAGTGCCTAAGTGTATTTCTTGGACCGGATTTCTTGTTACCATATTATCTCCCTGTGCATCTGCTTCCTTGTCTTCTTCTACTAGCTTTTGGTGCATTGCTTCATAAGCAGGTGTATTTTGGACTTCGATGTGTTCCTCCTTGTCCTGCATCCATCCTGCAGGGATTTCTTGAATTGGGAAAGAACATTCAACCTCAGAATTTTTTACCTTGTTTTTAGCTTTAGAAACTTCGTTATCTGTGGTTGACACATCCTCCTCTAATTTGTGTTTGAGGGGTATCTTCCTGCCCCTTCTGTGGTCAGTGATGGGCTCTCCCAATCCATCAACCTGGACCTTTTCCTTGTCTTCATCATAATCTTTAGTCGTGCCAGGATTATCAAGGAAAATTCCAAAACAAGAGGAAGAGTTGCCTGCTTGGAGCCAACTTAGAATATCCTCTTCTTCCTCAAAATCTATTTGGGGTTGATCCTCCGCTTCTGTTTCCATGTAAATGCTCACTGTTTGCATCATACTAGTGTTTCCTTGATTGTCTGGGCCTTCTTCTAATTGAATTTGTGTCAGCTCCTGCCCTTTCTTTTGTACCCACATAGTGTCCTTACCCCAATCATGAATGACACTGGCATGCCTCAGCCAAGGTCTTCCAATTAAGAGAGGAAATCCTCCTTCAACCTGGGGCAATCTTAAAACCACAAAATCCAGAATGAATAGATTACCTTGTACTTCAAGTGGAACTTTTGGGATTACCCCCAAAGGCCTTACTTTGCTCTGATCTACCAGCGTAACCGTGAAATTTGCAGGTCTTGAAGGGTGGAGTCCAATCTTTTTCATGGTATGTTCAGGCATCAAGTTAATACCAGAACCACCATCTACAATAACACCTTGAAATTCATGACCCTTGATTGATATTGTAAGCCGAGGACTTTTATAATCCGTAAGGGGTGCTTCCCCCCTAATTATCCCTTTATGTAAAATAGCAGTCTTGGCCACTAAGCTTGTAGTTGAAGCCTCATCAATTATCTGCAATAATTCTGACTTGAATTTCCCATCCATCTTTATTAATTCAAAAATACTAACCTCCTTCATTGATTTGAGTAGTTTTGAAGCCTCTGACTCTTTAAGAGAGTGGGCTTCATTTGCTTTGCCAAACTCTTCTTGAGCCCTGTTGAAGGCATGCCCAATGGCATCACTGGTGCCTATGAGATATTCCTTTTGGTTTGTGTCTGCACTTGTGGTGGCTTTGTCCTCAAATGCAACTATGTCTTTGTTCAATTCCTTAATTATCGATTCTTGATTTTCTATCACTTTTGCCGTTCCCTTGCTTCTTGTCTGTACTGCAAAACATTCGAGTTCTTCTAATTGTACCACCCTTGTAGACGGTGAGGGCTCATTGACCGGTGGTAATGTTTCCTCCTTGTGTACAGAGATCATTTGGATATGGGGTCCGGATGTAGAGGCTTGATTTTTAGGACAACAATATGTAAAGTGATCCCTGGCCTCTGGACAGTTTCTGCAAGGGGGGGCATTCTCCGGGAGAGTGCACCTAGACTGATAGTGCCCGCACTCTCCACATCTGAAACAAATGATGGGTCTTCTAGGACCATTTGCAAAATTATTCCTTGGTCTAGGATTATAGTTGTTACCTTGGTTTGCTGCTGCTGCCATTACATTTGCTGGTGGCAAAAGTCCTCCTTGTGTCCAGTATGTTGTTGTCGGCATTCCCCTTACTTGGCATTCATGGGCCTCATGCCCAATCTTCCTGCATAATTGACAAGTCACATTTAGCAGAGGACATTCGTTTACTATGTGCCCTTGCTTGCTGCACATGGAGCACCAGAGTCCGTTCTTAATGCCGCCTCCTTTGAGTTCTTGCAACTCCTGTCTCAGCTGAGCTAGTTCTTCTGCTTCGGCTTCCTCTTCCTTTTGGAGCTTGAGGGCTTCAATCTCTTTTCTCAGCTGAGCTACAGTAGTCTCCTCCTCTGTGTAGGGCTTATTCCTTTTCAAGCCCTCCAGCTCCCTTCTTAACTGGATCACTGGGTCCTCCATTTCTGTACCATATGTTGGTTGAGAGGAAGTTGCACCATACTGGTGCCTTATCTGCTCCAAGCGGGTGGCCGTATTGATGAACTCTTCAACAGAGGCGGTAGGTAACACTAACTCTTTTATTTTGCATTGGGTGACCACAGGTAGGGGTTTGGCTAACCACTTCTTGACAAAGAAGTCATGCGGTGGATCTGGTAGTTTAGCCATCAATGCTTTGGCCCTGGTCACAAATTCTGGGAACTTTTCTCCTGGACCCAACCTTAGATTTTCTAGCTCTTCTATAATAATTTCCGCAGTATTACCATGTTGGAACTGATTCTTAAAGGCTTCTTTCATCAAATCCCAAGAGGTAAAGTGGTTTTCCGCAAACTGGCTAAACCACTTGTCGGCCAATCCCTCCAACGTGGTAGGGAAGAGTATCAAGAAGGCATCTTCCCTACCCATTAGACCTCTAGTCTTGCACAATGCCTAAAATCTTCGAATGTGCTCATCTGGATCCTCATAAGCTAAACCTCTGAAAGAGGGAAATTTTATGTTTAATCTGGAGAGTAAGGTTTCTAGATCTACCTGTCCTACCATGCTTCCTACCGATGAAGTTGATGAAAGTGGACTTGATTATCCTCTGACCGTCTTTCTTCTTGTCTGCTTGCACTTGACCCTCAATGTTTGTGACCGGGTCGCGGTCATGAGTTGTTCATAGTCCACTTAAAATGAGACACTTGATAAAAAGTATGTACCTGAAATATTGCTCTCCAATGGCAGTATATAGTCTCCTATGCTCAAATCTCCTTGGAAGTCCCACCGGGCGTGCCAAATTTGTTGGGGATTCGTGGACAAGAAGGAGTTTGAGGGTTTGTAGGAGAAAAAGGAGATGATGAAAATGGAATAACAGTGAAAACTTCTGCAAAGGAGTACTCCTGGAAACCTTGAATATTGATTATCTTGCAACAATTACAATGACTGAATACAGTCCAATCAATGACTAAATACAACTTCAGAGAATGTCAATTACAGAAGACCAATTATCTCAAGTCCTCTGGCAGCGGCCTCTCCTGCACCAATCCTTCACTTGCTTCACGCTTCCCTTGTGCACACCTTGCACTAAGCTTCCACCAAGCTAAGGAATTGGTATCTCGGCCGCGCACACACAATAGACCTTGGGACTCTTGGAATCCACCCCGCCTTCTCTGCACACCTTCCTCTTGACACCTCTTGCACTCTTCAGTGTCGTCGCACACTGGTGGCTCTTCCTTTCCTTTCTTGCTTCCTTTGAAGCTCTCTCTTGCTCCTTACTCTCAATGTGTGTGTAAGAATAGCCTTTGTCCTCTTTTGAATGCGCCGGTCCCGTGACTTCTAACTGCCATGGACTCTTGGGCTTCCTTTGATGTCCCAAGATTCTCTTTTTAGTTGGCGGCCAACGAATTGCTTCTTTGTCCTGTAGGAACTTTAGACAAAAGAAAAATTTTGATTGGGTGGCCTTATTCCCACATGTGCATACCCAGCCACTTCACGTACCTTTACTTTTCTCTCTTTTTAATTTGTCACCTTTGTACCCAAGAGGGGTTCACCTGGACCCTCCACATTACTTAAAAAACACCTTTTGACCTTAAGAGACTTCATAAAATACTTCTGCAATATTGCCAAATGAACAATTAAAGTCTTCTTTTTATGACCACTGAAGGTGCACTACCCGTGCACTTTGACCCTTGACTTTACTTTGATCTTGACCTTTCCCGGTTTCGACCTTGCCAGGGCTCAACAGTAAGGTCATTCTGACTACTACTAATGGTAGGTCTTTTACATTGTCATATGCTTTATTTATGCCAGGGATCAAGAAGAATCTGTTATGAGTTTCGGCCTTAGCCAAGATTGGTTTGGTTGTGAAATTTGTTGATGACACATGTATAGTTCATTATCTGTCAAATGGTGATGTGATTATTGCTTCTGGCATTTTATCTCGTGGGATGTATAAGCTCATAGATTATGAAAAATCTATCAATGATTCAGCATGTGCAATACATGATTGTCAAGCTATGTCAGATGCAAAGCTTTGGCATGCATGCTTTGGTCATCTGAATTTTGCTAGTTTGTTATGCCTACAAAATTTTAAAATGGTGTCCTCTTTGCCCAAACTTGAGGCACCCGGAAAACATCTCTGTGAAGGCTTTATTTTTGCCAAAATGCAGTGTTCCTCCTTTCCAAAAGATGGTTCAGTTCATGCTACTCACAAATTGCAGCTTGTACATAGTGATGTCTGTGGTCCTATGCAGACACCTTCTTTTGGAAACTATCTTTACTTCGTGACTTTCATTGATGATTTTTCCAAGCATGCATGGGTATATCCACTCAAGACAAAGTCCAAAGTCTTTATGTGCTTCAAGCAGTTGTTGGTTTTGACTGAAAATCTGTCAGCATGTAAAATGGGCACCCTCCATTTTGATCGACGGGGGAATATATGTCTTCTGACTTTAATGCATTTCTGGTTGAACGTGGGATAAAATATCAGTGTACAATGCCGTATATAGTTGCTGAATGGAAGAACATGTCACTCATGGAGATGGCGAGGTGTATGGTCAAGAGTCAGGCTTTACCACATAGTTTCTAGCTTGAGGTTGTCATGTGTGCAACATATGTACTTAACAGGTGTCCCACTAAAGCGCTGGAGTCTATCACTCCATATGAGGCTTGGCATCAATTGCTCATCTGTGTGTTGTTGGTTGTTTGGCATATGCATTAGTGCATGAACAACATCACATAAAATTAGATGATAAAGGAGTAAAATGTATTTTTGTTGGGTACAATTATGAAAGTAAAGGCTATCGTCTATATCATCCACATACTAAATGCATTCTGGTTAGCTGTGATGTTGTTTTTGTGGAAGATGCTATTCAACCCTTACTTTCATGTACTAAGGAGACATCTGTTAGCTCCAAAGACATGTATGATACTCTACTGCCTCTTTTTATAGGTAGACAGTCTAGTGCTAGTCCTAATGAGGCGATTTCTTAACCTTTGCAGGTTTCATGTGATGATGCAGATCATTCAATTTCTGATGTATATTTACATGATGTGCTTGTTGATGAGAGAGCTCATATTGAGCAAGCAAAAACTATGCCAAAATGGCTGGTATAGACTTTGTGTGATAGCAAATTAGATGCACCTTTGTCATACCGTACTTGTTCAGGCTTTCATAATGCCAGTTTTTCATTAGATTGCTATGCTATGGCTGTGTCTAGTCTTTGTGATGAGAATGAGCCTATTTCATTTGATGAAGCACAAAATTTAGAAAATTGGATGGCTGCTATGCAATCTGAATATGATGCTATAATGAAAAATGGTACCTGGTCTTTATGTGACTTGCCTCTTGGCAAGAAGCCCATTGGCACTAAGTGGGTTCACAAGCTAAAGCATAAGCCTGATGGAACAGTTGATAGGTATAAGGCTTAAGGGATTTGGCAGTGATCCACCACGGTGCACTCTCCTTATCGATATGGTCCAAATTTTATCTAAGATTCTTGGGTATATGAACATATGCTTCACACCCAAAAACTCAAAGATGATCATAATATGGTGGCTTCCCTATCCATAATTCTTGTGCCACTTTCAGACCTTTGGTAGTACTAGGTGAAAGGCTAATCCCATGAACTACAATCAATACTGCTTCTAACCAAAAGCCTTGTGAGAGGTTTGCATGATGCAACATAGAAACTACTCTATCTTAAATAGTTATATTCATCCTTTCAGCTACATCATTCTGTACTGGGGTATAAGGAACTATAAACTCTCTAAAAATCCCTCTAGACTGACAGAAAAGGCTGAATTCATGTGAGGTATACTCAACCCCCTTATCTGAACATAAAGCCTTAAGCTTAGTTCCTTTTTTAGTCTCAATTGAAGCAAGCCATTTTCTGAAAGTAGGGAATATCTCATCCTTCGATTTGATAGGATATACCCAGACTTTTCTAGTAGCATCATCGATGAAAGTGACAAAGTAAAGAGAACCACCTAAGAACCTAGTGGGCATAGACCACACACATCTGTATGAATGAAATCTAAAGGCTGAATTGAAGGGTCAATGTGCGTTCTATGCACATTTCTGGTTTGTTTTCCATATTGACAATGCTCACAAAATGAAAAATCAGAGAAAGATAACACATATAAGTAGCCAGAATGAGAAAGATTTTCCATTCCACTATGAGATATATGGCCCAAACAACCATGCCAAATACAAGCCATAGGCGGTTCAGTAATAGCTAACAAGTGTTCTTTCTATGATACAAAAGGAGGATAAAGTGATCCACCTTTGCTTCCTTTTTCAATAAACATATTGCCCTTTGATATACGAAAGGACTGAGCATAGAAGACCACCTTGTAATCAAGGTCATCAAGTTGATCAACTGACATCAAATTGCATGACAACTGAGGTACATGGCATACATTATGCATAGTAAATTTTGAACCATCAATGAACTGCACAACCACATCTCCAATCACCACAATGTCACACTGGTAAGAGTCACCAAGTCTCATGGTTCCAAGAGAATTTGCTGCATAATTAGAGAACCGTTCTCTGTGTGCTGTCATATGGAAAGAAGCACCAAAATCTAGTATTCACGTGTGGGAAAGAGAATCAGCCAAAAGAGCCTCAGTTGGCACAGTACTATCAAGTGTAAACACATCAACATCATCAGAAATAGCATTAATTTCTTCAATCTTCACAGTTGAAGTAGATGGTGCAGGTCACTGTTTAACATGCCCATCAACATTTTGTCCTTTACCTTTAGCATTCTTTAATGCATAACAATCTTTCTTTATATGTCCTTTCTTATGTCAATAATGGCATTCGATATCCCTCTTCCTTGATTTACTTTTACTCTTATTATGTTGACCATTCTTTTCCTTGTTCTTGCTCCTACCACGTTGCTAATTCTTTCCTTGGTAAGAATCATGAACATTATATGCATCTCCTGTTGGAAAACAATGTCTCATTGGTTGGAAAGTGGTCAAAGCTTGTCATTCTTGCTCAGAGAATACAACAAGTATAAAATCTCTAAAGATATCCTCTTGGTCCATTTTACTCAAGTTTTCTTGAGGAACCGACGGGCGGACAAAGAATGTATAGTTGTGATACTACTCCCTCCTACATCAAATATCGACGGACACAGTGGATAAGGCATCGTCCTCTTATCCCACCCGCCTGGGTTCAAATCCCGCGACCGTAACACGGAGATATACAATCCTTTTGATATCATGCTTTTCAACTCAATAAAAGCAAAACGAATAGCGCAGCGGAAGACTATTTGCGTAGCGATCATGCTTTATCGGAGATCGTAAGATCGTAGCTTTATTTTGGCTTTTGGAGGGGTGCTTTTCAAGTACACAAACTACTATATAAGAAGCACCTTGGGCTCATTGTAATCATCCTTCACCTAGGATCAACACAAGCTTTCTGGAGCTTGGACCTCAGTAGAGGTGGTGTTTCTTCTAGCACATGGGGCAGCCATGGTGCTAACTTGAAGCATGTTGAGGAGCAGCTATGGAGTTCTTCTTGGTGATTCTTCTTGGAGAAGATGAAGGGTGTGCTAACACTCTAGCTCATGGAGAGGAGGTTATCTCTTGTTCATGGCAAGAAGACTTGGTCATTAGCAGCTTGATGGTGAGGATCGCCCATCTACATGATGTATTTGAAGATTGTCTTCTACAGGAAGATATTAGGTTGAAGATTGTCTTCTACAAGAAGCTGTCTGGCTACTTCAAAGACATTGGATGGGACCATCTACATGGCGTATTTGAAGATCATCTTCTACACGAAGATGTTAGGTTGAAGATTGTCTTCTACAAGAAGATGTCTAGCTACTTCAAAGACATTGGATGGAGTTTAACATAAGATTCACATCTTATGTTAAAGTATTCAGGTACATATTCTCTTTATGCACACAGGTACTACTTGAAGTTTATGGAGGTCGTGGCATTCATATCAGGAGGAGTCCTATTCGGCATAGGTACAAGAGAATCGGTACTTATATGCTTTATGCATATTTTTATGAGGTGTTTAAGAAGGTGTGTTCACATGAGTTTGAGGATTTCCATTCACACTGATCCTTCCTCTTTCAGTCACTCATATTCACTCTTCTATAACCTATAAGGTCACACATCTCATGTATATTCAGAGTACTGCCCACACATCTGAATATGTTTGTTACATTGTACATTTACTCATTCATCCATTTCTCATCACATAGAGTGGTTGAGAGATATGCTCCCACATTGTACATTGAACATTGGTATATATGATACTATGAGTAAGCGATGGCTTACGTAACACCTTACACATGACGTCTATTCTTTCTCTATCTTTATCTCATCATTTGTATGATTAAGTTGTGGTATGTTCATGTTTTGTCAATATGGAAGATTGCTGGAATTAATGTTGTACATGACTGGAACTATGGAACCATGGACCTGTGACATGAGCCTAAGGGCCTACCTCACTTCCAACATTTGGTATCAGAGCACTAAGGTTTTGGTTTCAGAACTTTAGATCTTTGGCATCAATGCATTAAGGCTCATTCATATCTCAGGTTCCTAGAATTCCAGTTTTACAACATATGATTTGAAAGCATCTTCTAATATTTGACATTTGACATACACACTTAATCTAGATGAGTAGAGATTTGAGAATTAGACAATTCAGTTACATGTGTATTCATCAGTGTGGAGTATGAAGTTGATGATCTGTTAGCAGCCGAATATTTTTGGAAGAGTATGCAAATACTTTACAAAAGTATTGTTTGAAGACCCAGAATTGATGAAGAGAAGACTACTTCAAATTCAAGGAAGAACAATGGTTTAGAGAAGATGAAGAAATCAGATCAACATCAAATCACAGGTATCAGTTTCTACTATCAGATTATCATTTGCAGGTCATATCTTAGAAGAGCAGTTATGAAGAGATTTGAAGAAATTCAAGGATTGATTTTATACACTTTCATCATTTGAAAGTTAAAGCATTAGCTACATCAAAACAGGTATCTAGAGGTTTTTCTAGAGAGTTTTGAGAAGATCTCTTTCATGGCAAGAAAGTTCATCTAAGAAGACAAGTGCAGAGATGAGATGAGTTTTTTCAGCCAATTTTTTGTTGTAAGTTGGTTGGATATCAAGGTACAAATGTATCTAGAGAAGGTAACTCTAGAAGGGCAATTCATCATTTAGACAACGATTGGTGAATTTAGTCGTTTCAGACATTTGAAGCAGAATTTTGATATGAGGAGATGATAAAACATGTTTCTATATTCACTTCCATTTATATACCATGTTTGTTTTATCTCTTACTCTTAGCATTAGAGAAAGAGAAAAATTCAGTTGAAGAAGTCAAGAGTGTTTGCTACTTCAAGATGAAGAGAACAAAAGGTATGGAAGAGAAGTTTGAAGATGTTGACATCATCAGGTGGAAGAAAGATGCAGAAAAAGAAAGTCCATCATTTCCAAAAGAAAAGTAAGGCTTCCTTTTCTCATATATTTTCCATATACTTTTCCTATTTTATCCTCTACACCCAAAGACAAGTCTACGAGAACATCTTGTTTAAAGAAGAAGCAGTTTCTTGTTTTGCATTACACTTGGTCATGATTTAGTAGATTTGACAAAGAATTGCATTGAGAGAAAAAAGTAGCAGATATATGTTTTAACTCATATATGTATGAGTTATGTTTTAGTTGAAGCAACAGGCAGCTTATATGTTCCCTCAAAGAATTCTTGGAGTGTCAATACAGAGCTACTTGGTATATGACAAGTTGCAGAGAAGTATATTTCTTCTTTATCTAACTCTTGAGGTAAAAGAGTTTTTTGTAGCAGATGTTGAAGACTTGGGTTGAGGTTTTATGTTTGGAAAAGGTTACCTCATACTCAGTATTTTCAGAAAACTTCAGAAAATTCAGAATCTTGTTGATGTACCAGTCAGTTGAAGAATCTACTTTTTATGATTGTCGAGTTTTTTGGATACATGCTTGTATTCAAAAAGGTGATCCATCATATCCTATCACTTGAGTGAGAAGTGGAGTTAACCAAAAGAAAATCAAGCAGGTACTATCACATTTCACCCGGGTAAAATATGAAAGTTATGAAGTATCAACTTGCAGCTTTTGGAGTTCTCAAGGTGAGAAGTTTGTCCACTTATGTTTCAAGTAGGAATTGCAGATTCCTTGAAGGATTTGTTTGAAGAAAAGTTTTACAACTTTTTGAGAAGCATGGACACTTGGAGACATTCAGGAAGTAAATCAAACATTCAGTCATGAAGGTTTGATGACAGCAGATTCTACACAGGAGAGATCATTGATCTTATATGATCTTGAGTATTTATGATTCAGTTGTCTATCCTTTGTTTATGAAGATTCTTAACATTGGAAGAAGTCAGTCAAAGATTCAGATTCTATCAAATTTGTGTTGCAGAGAGATAGAAGATACTTGTTATGTTACAGAAGGTTATGAATCCTATAAACCTTTCAGCAAGGTTTTGTTAGGATCAGCTAACCTTATTCTAGATTTTGGAAAGCTGAGGAATGACATGGAAAGCTATTGGCATCTGATCAATGCTAATAAAAAGGGTTCAGAGATTTTGTTTCAGATACAGGTATTGATAACTGAACATCAGATTTATGAAGGAAGACGTTCCACATTTCACAAAGTCTGATATATTTGAAGAATACTGGATACTAGTGTTAAGTCATCCAGGGGGGTGATGAAACATGAAGACTTATTTTCAAGCCATATGTGAAAAAACGCAGATTCATACTTTCAGGTATTCCTATTTCAGGTATTCCTATATTTCCTTTATCAGGTTCTCTTTATGTTCCAGCTTTATAAGAAGAAGGAAGAAGAAGAATGTTTGGAGAAAGTTCCTGTTAGGATGTTCCTGTTCAGGAGAAGGTTCCAGAGTTCTATTAAAGAGAAACTTGATATTTCAGAAAGGTATATTTCAGAAGTGCGCACATATATGTTTATACCAAGTTCTGAAGGAAAGAGGTATGAAGGATTTAAAGGATGAAGACATGATGATATCATAGATTCGTTGACTCATATTTCAGTTGATTTCAATTGAGTTGAGTTGACTTGACTTGAGTACAGTCAGAGATGAACCAGCAATGTTCATAATGCACTAAGTTGTGAGTTGACAGTCACAGGTTCCAGGATTTAGTTCCTGATTTTGTTTAGTGTATTTACATGACACAGCAGAAGTACGTTGAGAAACCTTTTTTGGAAGGTAAATGCAAATATGTGGATCCTAGTGTATGTTTTCAGGTTTTTGAAGACAAGAGATAGCAAGTTCGGAGACAGTTCATGCTATATTTGTTGTCAAGGAATGATTGCTTGATGAGAACACTATTGGATATCTAGTTTGCATATTTTCTCCAGTATTATGGTTCATATTAAGCAAGTTCAAGTTTTTTGAAGGAAAGACAATTTCAGTTATGAAGAAGACTTTTTTAGAAGTATCGGAAGTACAAGCTTGAAGCTTGTGATAATTTGCAGATTATAAAGTTTGCAGATTCAATTCAGATTGTACCAATATGACATTGCAGGGGGGATTGTTGGAAAACAATGTCTCATTGGTTGGAAAGTGGTCAAAGCTTGTCATTCTTGCTCAAAGAATACAACAAGTATAAAATCTCTAAAGATATCCTCTTGGTCCATTTTACTCAAGTTTTCTTGAGGAACCGACGGGCGGATAAAGAATGTATAGCTGTGATACTAGTCCTTCCTACATCAAATATCGACGGGCGCAGTGGATAAGGCATCGTCCTCTTATCCCACCCGCCTGGGTTCAAGTCCCGCGACCGTTACACGGAGATATATATTCTTTTGATATCATGCTTTTCAACTCAATAAAAGCAAAACGAATAGCGCAGCGGAAGACTATTTGCGTAGCGATCATGCTTTATCGGAGATCGTAAGATCGTAGCTTTATTTTGGCTTTTGGAGGGGTGCTTTTCAAGTACACAAACTACTATATAAGAAGCACCTTGGGCTCATTGTAATCATCCTTCACCTAGGATCAACACAAGCTTTCTGGAGCTTGGACCTCAGTAGAGGTGGTGTTTCTTCTAGCACATGGGGAAGCCATGGTGCTAACTTGAAGCATGTTGAGGAGCAGCTATGGAGTTCTTCTTGGTGATTCTTCTTGGAGAAGATGAAGGGTGTGCTAACACTCTAGCTCATGGAGAGGAGGTTATCTCTTGTTCATGGCAAGAAGACTTGGTCATTAGCAGCTTGATGGTGAGGATCGCCCATCTACATGATGTATTTGAAGATTGTCTTCTACAGGAAGATATTAGGTTGAAGATTGTCTTCTACAAGAAGCTGTCTGGCTACTTCAAAGACATTGGATGGGACCATCTACATGGCGTATTTGAAGATCATCTTCTACACGAAGATGTTAGGTTGAAGGTTGTCTTCTACAAGAAGATGTCTAGCTACTTCAAAGACATTGGATGGAGTTTAACATAAGATTCACATCTTATGTTAAAGTATTCAGGTACATATTCTCTTTATGCACACAGGTACTACTTGAAGTTTATGGAGGTCGTGGCGTTCATATCAGGAGGAGTCCTATTCGGCATAGGTACAAGAGAATCAGTACTTATATGCTTTATGCATATTTTTATGAGGTGTTTAAGAAGGTGTGTTCACATGAATTTGAGGATTTCCATTCACACTGATCCTTCCTCTTTCAGTCACTCATATTCACTCTTCTATAACCTATAAGGTCACACATCTCATGTATATTCAGATTACTGCCCACACATCTGAATATGTTTGTTACATTGTACATTTACTCATTCATCCATTTCTCATCACATAGAGTGGTTGAGAGATATGCTCCCACATTGTACATTGAACATTGGTATATATGATACTATGAGTAAGCGATGGCTTACGTAACACCTTACACATGACGTCTATTCTTTCTCTATCTTTATCTCATCATTTGTATGAGTAAGTTGTGGTATGTTCATGTTTTGTCAATATGGAAGATTGCTGGAATTAATGTTGTACATGACTGGAACTATGGAACCATGGACCTGTGACATGAGCCTAAGGGCCTACCTCACTTCCAACATCTCCACTCTTAGTGCAAACCATAGATTTTCTATGAATTTCCTCAGTCAAGAATGCTCCACATATGTCATCATAGATGAGTTTAGCACCTGGTGGACCATTGCTAATAGTTGTGCAAAACGTATCCCATGATGATGGAAAGGTGCACAACAACAATACTGCTTTCATTTCATTATCCATATCCATTTTCTAAGCCTGTAACTATGAGAACATAGCATCAAAATCATTCAGATGAGCAACAATACTATCTGTGTCCTTCATGTGAAGGTCATATAATTTTCTTATTAGATACAATTTATTTGATGCCGTCTCCTTTTCATATGTATTGCATAACTTCTTCCAAAGCTCTCTGCACTTTCATAGTCTAATACTGTAAAGTAAACATTATCTGCTAGGTGGAAGCGAATACTAGACCTGATCATTTCATCTAACTCATCCCAATCATCTTCATCCATGTCAACAAGCTTCTTTGAAATCCCATTTACTAGCTTCGATTGCCTCCTTTGAATCAGCACATCTTTAGTCTGATTCTTCCATACAACAAAGTTTGTGCCATCAAATTTTCGGATCTCAAAATGGTCTTTGCCTTGCAAGTTATAACTCCCCCTCGGAACACTGGCACTAGACCCTGATCCACTAGATGTGCTTGAGACCTTTGATGCCATGATGGTAGAGAATTGAATAGAGTGATAATGGAGCTATAAAAGTCCAAACACAAACGAATAAGTGTATCAAGGAGCAAATTGACCACTGTATAGTTGACTAAGCCAAAAATCTAGGAAACTTTTGCTAGAATATCCTCTACAAAATGAGCATATGACCAGTGTCAAGATATCATAAAATTGACATGTTTACCTGCACAGTGAATCATTGACTCCACTGCATATAACCAGTTACCCAATATAAGCCAACTAGGTTTATTGAGCACCTATGAACAACTATGATAGATCTCCTATGGCGAGGTAGGGTAAGTCTTCCACCTACATCACCAAAGACACCCCGACATTTGGGTGTCTCCCATTTAAGAAAGCCTCACTACGACCCTCTTTATCAAACGTAAAAGGCTTTATGCAAAAAACATAACCGCTATATCAATGACCACATGGACATACATAAGCGATATCCACATAAGCGTACATGGTGTGTATGTGCTCAATATATGTAGCAAAATGACAATAAAAGGCTGAACACACAGCCCACAAACTAGCCAACAACACTTGTAGGTGTCTGTCAACTCAGACATTTTAAGCTCAAAAACCTACATAAATTTGCAGTGGATGCTCTCACCAAAACTAAAAACCTTTCGCGAAATGTGTAGTTTTATGAGTATGGCTGAAAAAACAGCCCCAAGCATTGATATTTATTGTCGCAAAAGTACAAAGAACACTCTTCCTAATGTTCTTGGACCTGTGTGAAGATAACTATGTGCAACAGTACTCCAAAATGGCTCCAAAAGACACCCCAAAAATGCTTCAAAAATATGCTTTGAAAGCAAAGAATGAAGCTTTGAGGGACCAAAACATGTTCAAGGTAATGTCAACCTTAGTCTTTCCCCTTCTTCAAACATTGCAAGTGTGTAGCTTAGTGGCAAGAGATTGCCACGATTAAGTGAGCTATGGGGGGAACATTACTGGGATGGGTGACCTCCTAGGAAGTACTGGGAACCTCTATCTTCCTTGATCATTGAGATCCTCCCTCGCTTCGCTCACACAAAAGGAACAAAGCTTTTGCCTCAAACTGCTCTAATACCAATATGGGATTCGATGGTGATGCACCAGGGTGCACTCTCCTTATCGAGAGCTCCACGATGATATCTTCGGAGTAGAAAATGGAGCTCCTAAGGCCACACACTATACTCTGCACAGAGGCTGGAGAATACATAGAAAACACACAATACATAGGGAGCACAAAGAGAAACTTCTTAGGTCTTACAAATGCAGTTGAACTTATAGTCTGTGACTGGCCAAACCACTATATGTTTTATTAAAGAACATATACAAAGAAGTGTCCGGTGGCCATTTGGCCTTTCACATGGACACTAATGGTAACAAAGGCTAGGCTTGTTGCAAAGGGTTATGCGCAGGAAAGAGGCATTGATTTTGATGAGCCTACATGCTATATGACTATTGTTTGTAGCATCATCATTTGGGATGTACATTAGTTGGACATTAAAACTTCTTTTCTGAATGGTGACTAGCATGAAGAAGTGTATGTTTTTTAGCCCTATGGCTTTGTGCAAAAAGGGCATGAAAACCAGGTTTGCATCTTAAAGAAGGCCTTATATGGTTTAAAGCAAGCACCACGTGCTTGGTAAGAAAAGATACATGCCTATCTGAATGCACATGGTTTTGAGAACAATCCAAATGAAAGCACCTTATATGTTAAGCGTGCTAATGATGTGATTCTGAGAATTCTGGTGTATGTTGATGACATGCTACTCACTGGTCCTCATGACAAGCATATCGCTGATTTCAAGGCTGATTTACATGCCTCATTTGAGATGTCTGATTTGGGGCATTTGCATCATTATTTGGGCATTCAATTTATGCACTTTGACAGTGGAATGGATTTGTGCCAAACAAAATATATTGACACATTATTGCATCATTTTAGCCTTGAAGTTTGTAAACATATTGCCACACCTATGGAGACAGGTTTACGATTGAGTCTTCATGATGTTGGAGATGCATTTGATGTTGTTCTCTATAAGCAGGTTGTTGGATGCTTGATTTACTTATGCATTACTTTACCAGATATTCAGTTTGTTGCCTCATAGATGAGCAGGTTTATGCATTTCCAAGGTGTCAAGCATTGGAAGGTGGTTAAGTGCATCTTTCGCTACTTGAGTGGTACCCGTCTACTTGGGTTGTTTTATCCCAAGGGGGGATCACTACTGCCACATTTGCATGTTTTTTTATGACTCTGACTAGGCTAGTTGTTCTGACTCTCATGTGTCCATTAGTGGTTTTTGCTTCATGCTTGGTAGCTCATGCATATCTTGGCTGAACAAGAAGCACCATATTGTGGCCACTTCCAGGTGGGCCAAGTATAGGGTAGCTTTCAGAGTGACTATTGAGTGTGTGTGGCTTAGATGCCTTATGGCTGATTTGGGTGTTGCTTAGTCTTCTGCCACCACCATCTTCATTAACAATCAGAGTGCATTGGCAGTTGCGAGGAACCCTGTGTTCCATGCTCGCACTAAGCACATTGAGGTGCGTTATCATTATGTTAGGGAGATGTTCTCTACTGGAGATATTAGCTTGGCATATGTGACCATGCAGGAGAACACTGCAGACCTTTTCACGGAGGCTCTGCCTAGGGAGAATTTTGAAGCTTTTTGCAAAGCTTTGGACTTACTTCTTTTTGTGGATTGATTCCACATAGCTTGGCACTTCCTTATACATGAGTGCCAGCTTCTTTTTTACAGCATCACTCCCAAGGGGGATTTATTGATATATTTAGGTAGTGATGTGTGTGAACACACTAGGACTTTCGAGGCACTTTTTTCCCTCTTTAGGAGGTTTTTCCCCCCGACTTGTATTTACACCTATAACCCTAACGGGTTACTTATCTTTGTACATTCTAGTGGTAATAAATTGAGTATTCTGTGCTGTGCTCCAAGCTTCTTCTTCTTCCTTGTGTTGTTTGCATGCTTCCGTATAAGTCTAACTCCAACAACTAGCCAAACAAGTGGAATTGTTCCTAGGTGGATTGTTGAGTGCTAAAAATTGAGATCCTATGTGTATCTAAAGAATCAAGAACCATAAAGAAATGTGTATGCATGTGCATAGATATTGAGGACAATGTAGGTGAGGAACTAGAGCTCTCTAAGATTTACAAAGATTTTGATAGTTCTACTAGCCTCACATCCAAACCCCGTACTTCCTTTGAGGAATTGGTAGAAAAGGTAGCTCAGACGTTAGGTGGTTCTAGCAAGAAAACACCTAGATTTGTCTCATTGAAATGATGTTATACCTATGGAGGAGACCATATGGCTAATGTGTGCCAAATCATGGCTCAACCCCAAGTGAACCCTAACAATCAATATTGCACCATACAAACTAGGTATACCAACCACACCACACAACATTGCCCATATACTAAGAAATTTTTTAGGCAAAAGTATCCATAGTCATTTCCACAATAGGGGAGATACTAGAACTAGTACCCACCACAACAATATTTTAGGCCTCAATAACCCTATCAGCCACCCTATCAAGCTCAACAAAGACCTCAACTAGTGTTAGTACAACAACCTCCACCTCTAGCCAATGTGATCCCAATGAAGTACGCAGGTGGTGAAGAAAATTTGAATAGAGCCTTAGTGTCAGGATTGTCATTGACTTTAAAAAGTGACCCAAATAATCACAATTTAGATTCGGCTCATATAGGTAGTCCACCAGCCTACTATATGGAGTCTCCAAAAACATAACGAGATTAACCCTTACAAAAATCCTAGCGATCCTAGTTGGGAGCCAGAATATGCTAATGTCATGTATACAAATCCTAACTCTAGGCCTCAACCTAGACATATAAGACCTCAAGCACCTAGAGGACCATTCAACAGATGTCAAGGAGATCACTTCATTTGTGATTGCCCTATACTTGCACCTATGCAACCTCAATCAATGACAATTCAAGGCTTTTGTCTGGATTGTGGGAAGGAGCACCTTTTACGGGACTATCCTAAAAACCCAAGCAATGTACCAAAGATCACTCCTATTAATGTCATTGGGTTAGTAGTAGATGTTAGATATGCTCAATACTCCACCCTCATGTGACCACAAATGATCCATGGTGCTCTAAGTTGTAAGGCCCCCATTATGAGGAGAAGCCATTATGAGAGCCCGGACATTTGTGGAACCCTAACTTCCAAGTTAGATGAGGTCTATGTGTGACCGTTGATGGTTATAGATGATCTTTGTGAGCCTAGCCATCAGGTTAGGTAGGGCATAAACTTCCAGGCCAGTGGGTTATCATTTAAGGTGAAAATAAAGGCCCTGTGGCGTCGCGCGGCTCCCCCATAGAACCTTAATGGGGGGAGTGCAGAGGGGGGCTTGCCCCCTTCTGCGGGGTCCGGGGGGCCTATCCTTCGGCCCGTAGGGCCGAGACGGTAGGACTTCTGGTCGTGGAGATATTGTCGGATCATATATTTTACCGACTAATTTGTATCTCCCGACTACGTTTATCTATACCGAACCGCCTTGTAAAAGCTATATAAGCACAGCCCAGGTTGAGCTTTATATAGCATTGCACACTAGTAAGCCCTTCATCTAGAGTCTGTCTAGATCGCCATCTAAGCTCCACAGTGGGAGCGCATGGGTGGACAGCACCATCATTGTAACTGCATTATTCTTTGCAATCTGAGAATTTGAGTTCTCTACCTCTCAGTCTGCGTCTATCTTTGTCTGCGTTTTTCTCTCAACTCTGTCTACAGGTCTATTCCGCTGTGCTGTTATTTTCTTACAGTAGATTCTAAGGGAAGTGTGACTTTCAGTGCCCTAATTCAAGTGTTCACTAGAGCTCACACACTACAACAAATCCAAGGCTTGGGTCAAGACTAGATTTCAAAGGTTAATGAGACCAAGAGTCTAACTAAGAGGAAAACAAGAGCATAGAAAGATAGCTTCAAGAGAATGAAAAGACAATGGTCGAAGAAGATGAGTGAGCTTGAGGAAAGCTTAAGAGAAATGAAAGCCAAAATAATTGAAACTCCATCTTAGACACACTCTCACACATCACCATCACCAGCATCCCCATCACCATCTCATCAACCTCATGTAACCCCACCACCACCTAGAGTAGGATCAGTCTTAGAAGATCCCACCCCAGAGGACTTAGACATGATGCTTAAAGCATATCAAGCTAGAATCCAAGAAGGGCCAAATGTGACAGAACATGAAAATTGTTACCCTAGGGATGACCTACAGATTGAAAGAACAAATCTTTGTGCAAAGATGGTAGAATTGGCTCAAACTATGTTTGAGGCTAGCCATCTCTTTAATTGCAAAACCTCAACCAAAACACATTTACACTTTGATGGATTATTAGAAAGATTGGAAAAGATGATAGCTAAGCCTGGAAAGCAAGCTACATCACAAGTGAGTAACATCATAAGTGAAAGGATAAGCCTTCCTCCCAAGGATGCTTATGTTCCCAACTCCATCGAGTCAGGAACCTCTACTTTTGTAAATCAATACTCACAAGAATTTCTAAGAGAGACTCAAGGAGAGAAATGGAGTAAAGAAAGTGAAAATCCTCCTCCCACTGAAATTGTGAATGACCTACATGATCAATTCCCACAAGATGTTCCTTCTATTGATGGAGAACAAGAGGACACCCAGTCTAGTGAATGATTAGACTTTGAGTCTAATTCCTTACAAGAATTGTCTCACCTCATAGGTCCATGGGAAATAAAGTCCATCTATATGAGAGTACCCACAATCATGGTAAGCAATGAAGAATCAGTCTTTCCTAGAAATACGGAGGTAGTAAAGAACACCTAAGTGCAGTAAAATCTCACTTTAGAGGAGCTACTCAACGTTAAGCCAAAATTATGGGAACATGTAGCGAATCAAGTGCTAGAAGTAGCTAAATCTCATTCCCAGGTAGGATAACATTGAACAGTGCCAGAAATACCTTTGGATAAGATAGGTGACATGAGCAAAGGAGAAGAAGGAAACACCTATCTCCCTATCACTCATCAAGGTTACACAACCATGACTATTTTAGAATCAAGCACAGGAGTTGCAATTGCTACCACTTCCCTATGGAATCGTTGGGGAAAATCAGCACTCAGGCCAACAAGAATGAAATTACAAATGGCCGATGGTCACATAGAGACCCTTAGGACTATCAGAAGGGATAAATCTCACTAATTGTGGTGTAACATTTGAGCACACTTTTGCCATATGTGACTTTAGCAAAAATCAAGCCTATGAGATGATTTTGGGAAGACCATTCATGAGACAGTTGCATGTATTGTAGGATTGGGGAACCAATTCCTTGTATCTCCAACACTTAGGTGTTACAACTAAAGTGAATCTCAAGGCCTAGTCTCATGGACATGCCCCCTATACAAAGGAATCCCATCCATAGAGCCATAGATGACATAGAGTCAGCGCATTTCATAGGATTAGGATTCTCTTGGATGCATCAGTACACTCACTTATGGATGTGTAAGGTTCCAATAGAAGAAGAGAAAAGAGAAAACACTAGAGAACTAGGTGCAAAAGAAACTTGTAGATCAATTTGAGACCTATGCACCTATAGTATTTTTTAATGAAGAGTTTGAACCTCATGGTTGGGCGGAAATCCTAGTGACAATGGACGTAGCTATCAATGAAGAACAATGGACACCACACTATGATGAAGATGGCTATGACATTTCAGTTTTCACGATAGAACCAATCATGTGTGATTTGGTTATTGAAGAATGTGAGCCTAATATGGACAAAATTGAACAAGCAAGTGAGTCAGATTTAGAATCAATCATTATGGACCCTTTTTGTGTGATAAAAGAGGAATACTGTTGAGCCCATAAAAGTCATGTTGGTCAAAGTCAACTACAGTCAAAGTCAACTAGTCAAAGTCAACACGATCAAGGTCAAAGTCAATAGGTGCAGGTGTCAAAGTGCACAGGTAGTGCACAATTAATTGTCCACAAAGGGTAAATTGGAGAAAGTGGGTTGCAGGTTGCAGAGGTATTTTCTCTAATTTCCCTAAGGTTCAAAGTGTTTTTTAAAGTGTTTTGGAAGGTTCAGGTGAACCCTCCCTTATGTGCACATTTGAAGAGCTAAAAGGGAAATGTGAAGGTATGTGAAGCGACAACGTACGCACAGGTGAAAATATGGCCCCCCAATCAAATTTTTTGGTTTTAGTCTAAAGTCACTACAAGACAAAACAGGGAGTCGTTGGCTGCCACTTGTATAGACAATCTTGGGACATCAAAGTGAGCACCAAGATACTATTGCAGTTAGGAGCGTACGTGATCGACACACTCAAATCAAGGCAAGGACTATTCTTGGACCATTCTAGAGTAAGCAAGGGAAGCATAGTCTAAGTGAAGCAAGAGAGGGAAGTGCAAGAGTCACCTGTGTGCGACGCAGAGAAGTGGAGTTGAAGGAGTGCATGGAGAGTGACTAAGGGATTGTGCAGAGAGTGCTAAGCTAGTCCCCCAAGGATCTCAAGGTCTCCTTACAGTGTGCGCATGCCGACAGAAGGTATTCATTCCTCCCACTTAGTGGAAGCTTGGTGCAAGGTGTGCACAAGGATAAGCTTGAAGCAGGTGGAGTTCTGGTGCAAAGGAGGCTGGCGGCAAGAAGACTTTGGGGTATTTGGTATTTTGTCATTGAGCACTCTGTGGGATTGTGCACAGAAGTATTGGTTTGTATTGTGCTTCAAATATTCTAATTGTCTTACTGTAATCAATCGGCAGAAGCTTCCAAGGTGTATTTCCTCTCTTGGTCTTTTCCTTTTCTCCTACAAACCCTCAAACTCCTTCTTGTCTAAGAATCCCCCAACAAAATTTGGCACGCACGGTGGGACTTCCAAGGAGATTTGAGCTTAGGATGTAGAAGAGATCAAGTGTCAACAGTACTATAGTGCTACTTCATCAACCAAAAGGTAAATATTCATATCAAGTGTCTCACATTAAGTGGACTATGAGCAGCTCATGACCACAACCCGGTCCCACACATTGAGGGTCACCTGCAAGCAAACAAGAAGGAAGGTTGTTAGAAGGTCCTCCAGTCCACTATCTTCAACCTCATCAGTAAAGAGCATGGCGGGACAGGTAGACTTGGAAACCTTACTCTCAAGATTAAATATAAAGTTTCCTTCTTTCAAAAGCTCAAGAGGATTCGGATGAACACATTAGAAGGTTTTTGGCACTATGTAAGACTAGAGGCTTCATGGGTAGGGAGGATGCCTTTTTTATTCTCTTCCCTGCCACATTAGAAGGATTAGCAGATAAGTGGTTTAGCCAGTTTGCTGAAAACCATTTTACAACTTGGGATTTGATGAAAGATGCATTTGAAAATCAATTCCAGCATGGCAACACTGCGGAGATTATCATAGAAGAACTAGAAAATTTGAGATTAGGTCCAGGTGAAAAGTTCCCAGAGTTTGTGACTAGGGCCAAGGCACTAATGGCTAAATTGCCAGATCCACCACATGATTTTTTTGTTCAGAAATGGTTAGCCAAGCCCCTACCACTGGCCACCCAGAGTTTGTGACTAGGGCCAAGGCACTAATGGCTAAATTGCCAGATCCACCACATGATTTTTTTGTTAAGAAATGGTTAGCCAAGCCCCTACCACTGGCCACCCAATGCAAAATAAAGGAATTAGTGTTACCTACAGCCTCCATAGAGGAGCTCATCAACACAGCTACACGCCTGGAGCAGATAAGGCACCAGTATGGAGCTACTTCTTCCCAACCAACATATGGTACAGAAATGGAGGATCCAGTGATCCAGCTAAGGAAGGAGCTGGAGGGCTTAAAAAGAAATAAGCCCTACAAAGAGGAGGAGAATGTTGTTGCTCAGTTGAGAAGGGAGATTGAAGCACTAAAGCTCCAAAAGGAGGAGGAGGCCCAAGCAGAGGAATTGGCTCAGCTGCGACAGGAGTTGCAGGAACTAAAAGGAGGTGGCATCAAGAGTGGACTTTGGTGTTGCATGTGCAGCAAGCAAGGCCACATAGTAAGTGAATGTCCTCTGTTAAGTGTGACTTGCCAATTATGCAAGAAAGTTGGTCATGAGGCCCATGAATGCCAATCAAGGGGAATACCTGCAACAACATACTGGACACAAGGAGGACCCCCACCACCAGCAAATGTGATGGCTGTTGCACCGAATCAAGGTAACAATTATAATCCTAGACAGAGGAATAACTTTGGAAATGGGCCTAGGAGGCCAATCATCTGTTTTAGATGTGGAGAATGTGGGCACTATCAAAGTAGGTGCACCCTACCAGAAAATGCCCCTCCTTGCAGGAACTTCCCTGAGGCTAGAGACCATTTTACAAATTGTTGTCCTAAGAATCAAGCCTCTTCATCCGAGCCCCATATTCAAATGATTTCTGTGCACAAAGAAGAAATGTGTGATCAAGTCAATGAGCCATCACCATCTACCAGGGTGGTGCAGTTAGAAGAAATAGAATATTTGACTGTGCAGACAAGAAGCAAGGGGAAGGTTCAAGCAGACATACGTCAAGGAACAAAAATTAAGGAATGGAATCAAGACAGAGAACCATCTGAAGATAAAGGCACCACAGATGCAGATACAAAGCAAAAAGGAAATCTCATATGTACCAGTGATGCCATTGGGCATGCCTTCAACAGGGCTCATGAGGAGTTTGATAAGTCAACTGGAGCCCATGCTCTTAAGGAATCAGAGGCTTCAAAACTACTCAAGTCCATGAAAAAGGAGGTTAGTATTTTTTATTTAATAAAGATGGATGAGAAATTCAGGTCAGAGTTATTGCAGATAATTGATGAAGCTTCCACTACAAGTTTGGTGGCAAAGACTGCTGTTTTACATAAAGGAAAAATTGTAGGGGAAGCCCCCTTACAGATTATAAAAGCCCTCGGCTAACAGTCTCAATTAAAGGTCATGAGTTTCAAGGAGTTATTGTAGATGGTGGTACTGGCATTAACTTGATGCCTGAATATACCATGAAAAAGATTGGACTATACCCTTCATGACCTGCCAACTTCACTGTAACAATGGCAGACCAAAGCATAGTAAGGCCTATGGGAGTGGTCCTTGGAGTCCTAGTCAGGATACAAGGTACTATCTTTAACTTGGACTTTGTTGTTTTAAGGCTGCCACAGGTAGAAGGAAGTTTCCCCCTGTTAATTGGGAGACCTTGGTTAAGGCATGCCAATGTGTTGCATGATTGGGGCAAGGACACAATGTGGGTAAAACAAGAGGGAAAAGAGTTGCAGTAGGTAATTTTAGAAGATGGACCAGACAATCAGATAAATACTAGCATGATGCAGACAATTGGTATTTGTATGGAAGAAGAAGTGGTGGACGCAGATCTATTTGAAGGAGCAGATTTATATGAAGATGAAAACATGTTGGCTTGGCTCCATGCAAAAGACCCATCCTCGTGCTATGGAATTTTCCCAAACTCAAGTAGAGAAGAAGCATATGAAGAAAAAGAGGAAATCACTCAGGTTGAAACAGTCTCAGTCAAAGGCCATGGAAAAGAGAAGAAAAGCAAAGTCCTTAAGTGCAGCCGTGATGAAGATGCTTCAGATCATATGTCAATGGCCACTGGTTTATGGATCCTGGTATGGATATCATCTATTGTGTCAATTTTTATGATAGTAAGTGCAAGGCTTTACAATGATGCGAACGGAGTACCTGCGAGTCTTTGGAAACAAAAGATGCAGTATGGAGGAGATAATATTGTACTGAAGGATTTAAGGTGGGTCTCTCAAAGCATCAGCATGCCCAAAAAGAAGATAAAACAAATGAAGTGCCACACAATTGAAGGTTATGGAGGAGTTTTTCGGGGTCAACATATAAAGATCATGGCTAAAGGCCTATCATCAAGCCACATGAAGAATTATGGATCACCTGGAACTTGTAGAATTTGTCCAGGTTGTACATAGTCCTCTCATTTCATTTTTGCTTAAGTTTTAGTAGTTTTCTTTATCCATTTCATGCTTGTTTCTTGAATTTTTACCAAATTTAGCAGCCATTTCATAAACTTGGTAAAGGTGCAATTTTTAGGAATTTTTTTCGGAATTTTTTCAAGCAACTTTAGAATTTTTTTAGCATTTTTCCCCTTTTTCATGTATTATTTTCTTGCAGAATTTGAGGAATAAAGGAAGCTCTCTGTGGTCTTAAGTAAGGAACTTGGGCCTAACCATGTAGAAAATTTTCTGAGAAATTTTTCAGATTTTTTTGGCTTTTTTTTGGATTTTTTATAATTTTTTTTAGTTTTTTCTGGATTATTTTTTCGAAAAAAAAGCCCCCTTAGATTTTTCAATTAGGGGGAAAAAACTCTCTCTCTCTCTCTCTCTCTCTCTCTCTCTCTCTCTCTCTCTCTCTCTCTCTCTCTCTCTCTCTCTCTCTCTCTCTCTCTCTCTCTCTCTCTCTCTCTCTCTCGCTCTCCCTCTCTCTCTCTCTCTCTCTCTCTCTCTCTCTCTCTCTCTCTCTCTCTCTCTCTCTCTCTCTCTCTCTCTCTCTCTCTCTCTCTCTCTCTCTCCCCCCCCCTTCCCCCACCAACCACCAGCGACCAATCCACCCCCCCTCCCCCACCGACCACCACCGACCAATCCCCCCCCCCCTCTCCCCCCCCTCCCCCCCCCCCCCTTCCCCCCCCCCCCCTCCCCCCCCCTCCCCCCCCCCCCACCGACCAATCCCCCCCCCTCCCCCACCCCCGCCCCCCCCCCGCCCCCCCTCCCCCGCCCCTCCCCCCTGTTACACTTATGTGTTCCTCGTGTAGCTTTGATGTGAACCTTTTCCCTATACATGGGCACTTTTTACTCTAGTGCTGGCTAGAGGTTTTCTCCCCATGTTACTTTGTACTTAGGGATATTATTCAACTCTTACTTCAGTTCAGTTTATCGATCAATAGAGAGAGCTATTCTAGCCATCGTCTTCTCCGTGTGTCTTGTTGTGTTTGTGCTCCTTGTGTGTGCTTCTTGTGTGTCTCTCGCACTTCTACACACACCCAACAGTGGTATCAGAGCAGGTTCAGCTTCTTCTCAAGTTTCCGTTTTTCGCATCGCGGCGTGCGCGCACTTTAACAGTGCAAATCGACTTCGGAGCATAGAAGTGTGAATTTCAGCAGCCCGAAAGCATTTCCACCAGGTGCGCTAGGGTTTTACCCCCATTTCAAAGCCATTCATGCAGTCAGAATTGCCATCAGAGTGACGGTTTGTGAGCTGAAATTTCAGCACTCATTTCAGCTTTCGTCGAAGTGAAGGATTTGTCACATTCTTGTTCCTTAGTGAAATGTCGAGCCACAATGGCTTGTTTGGCATGCTTCAAGCTGAAGATAAGCTTGATGGGACCAACTATCCGATGTGGTCTTACATGATGAAGCATGTTCTTGTTGCAAAACAACTTTGGAACATAGTGGCAGATGTAGATCGAAGACCGGCAGGTGCTTCTACTTCATAGTCTACTATCACAGATGGAGCTTCTTCTTCGAGTACAGTGGTTTCTCCTTCTCCACCTACACAGGAGCAACTTAGATGGGATGGAAAAGATGCTCAAGCTTATGCTTTGATTGCACTTTCGGTAAAGCGTCATATAGTTCCACACATTCGGTCATGTTCTACATCACGACAGGCATGGGAGACTCTTGCTTCTTTGTATGCCGTGCATAATGAAGCACGTGTTGCATACTTGAGGAAGGAACTTGAGGATGTATGTATGGCTGAAAATGAGTCAGTGGATGTGTATGTGACACGCATCAAGGACTTGAAAGAGCAATTGGCAAACATAGATGAGATCATTCCGGATGCATCACTCATTTCTACATTGTTGAAAGGATTACCGGAATCTTTTCAAAGCTTTGCTACTACACTTTGTTTGGTTGCAAAAGGGAATCCTAATATGTATGCATTTGATGAGGTTGTGTCTCTTCTTTTGCAAGAAGAGCAATCTAGAGTGAATAGGAGTGGTTTGATTGAGGGAACGCAAGCACTTGCTATCTCACAAAAGGGGAAAAGCAAGTATGGTTCAGCTTTGGGTTCATCAAAACCAAAGCCTCAAGCTTCTTCTTCCACTCATTCCTCTAATGATAGTGATTTGCAAAAGAAGAAGAGATGCAAATATTGCCAGAAGGCCGGCCATACTATTGATGAGTGTAGAAAGCTTGCTAAACGCAATGAAAAGAAGAAGGAATCGGGCATGTCTATTGCTGAAAATTCAGCAAATGCAAAGAATGATGAAGCTAACATGGCTCAAGATTTTTGGGCATGTGTTGTTACATGTCATTATGATGCTTCTTTACATTCTAAATGTATGGTTGTGAGTGAGGCGGATTCGGATTTGGTTCTTTGATAGTGGTGCTTCAAAGCACATAACATCATGCAAAAGATTTTTTGCCTCTTTGAAAGATGCACCTAAAGGAGGACATGTGGTGTGTGCAAACAATGCCTCTTATCCTATCATTGGAGTAGGAGAAATTGAGCTTACGGCCGCAAATGGAGGTGTGATTCTCTTGAAAAATGCATTGTATGTACCCGGTATCAAGAAGAACTTAATTTCAGTTCCGTTGATTGCCAAAGATGGACTTCATGTACACTTTGTTGATGATAAGTGTATGGTTCATGATTTTAGCAATGGCGATGTTATCGTGATGTCTGGTACATTATGTGATGGTTTGTATCGCATGGATACATACAAGAGGGCTACCTCGAATGCCTTGGTTGCTCATACTTCTTGAAGAGTTTTCACTAGTTCCAATAGATTCTCTTCCAAGAGAACTAGTCCAAAGGTAATGGGTGACAAAACAAAGACTTCCTAGTTAGTGGTACTACCAAGGAATACTTATATGTGAGCTAGATGATGGATTGGCATAGGACACAAGATGGTTTAGGTAAAAAATATCACTTGTGACCACGTAAGGATATAGGAATACCTTGAGATGGGTTTGGAGTCACTTTTTATGGGAATTTGTTCTACATTTTGGAGCATTCTATGGTTTATTATCTCCATTTTGGTATAATCAAGCCTATATGCTTGGCACCTTGCATTTATTTTTCATATTATTACTCCATCAAGGATATATCATATGGACTTAGGTCATTTTGATGATATTATATGCTATGGAAGTGATAGTTTGGAAAGTAGGTATATATAGGATATAGTAGGCACCATGTAGATGATTTCCCACCTTTAAGATTATCTTTTATGAGACTTCTTAAGGGAAAAGATACAGGGAAACAATACATAGAGATGATCATGTATACTTTGCACATGAAGATTAACGGATGCCTAGAGTATGAAACAAATGTTTTTGAAGGGGGAACAATGTTACAAAGTAAGTATATGACATATCGGTCCAAGATGTTCATATGGATCTAAGATCAGACATTACTTGGTTGTTTACGTGTAGGGAAGAAATCTCAAGAGTAGAATTAAGCAAAGGTGCTTATGTTTTCTAACAATAAAAGTGCTTGGCCTAGTGGTTAAGCCATATTGATTAAAAGGAAGAGTTCTTGGGTTCAAGTCCTATGAGAGACGCGGGAGAGTGTTTTGGCCCAAGAGCTCTAGAGCCTTCTAGAAGCATCCACTTGAGCTAAGTCGAGTTAACTAGGACACTTGCCACACATGTAGTTACATGGATGACACTTGGATGGCTAGTATCCACCTGCTATGGGTAGTCCCTTCAAGAGAGCTATAAAGATGCATATGGTTGGGAGGAAAAAGGGATTCATCTCTCTGTGTAGGTTGTCATAATGTTTCAGTGGACAAGAAGGTAAGTCTCTACATGGTAACCGACCATCCACAGATGACTAATAAAATGGGAATCATCAAAGAAACCATGCTACCTACCAAACCTAGTGGTGAGGATATCATTACAAGTTGTAAGTAAATGGGTGTGAATGTTTTAAGAGGTGATCACATTCCCCAAGAAGATTAATTATTTGAATTTTTTTATTGATGACACTAACAAAGTGATGCATGTATCGCCACTCATCATTGGAATTAGTGAAAAACTTTCCACCATCTATGAGCCACATGATCTCGAGGATCTTGTTGAAGAAGCACTCACGAATTTGGCATCTAGAAAAAAAAAAAAAAGAAGGGGAAGTAGAAAAGACAAAGAGAAGCAGAATTAAAGAAGCACGGCCGAACTGTACAATGTGCAGAATCAGAAAACCGAATCAAGAATTGTAAATATGAGAACAAGACGTGTAACAAAGTAATGAACAAGGGAGTGCGCATAACGCACATAAAGAAGGATCGTGGAGCATACCGAAAGTGAAAGGCGCGGAAGAGCGTGGAAGAATGAAGACTATATATATATCAATCAAGAATCGAGCAAGATAGAGATGAAATATAGCAGAAGCGCAGAGATGCAGAGATACAGATATACAGATAGAGAGAGAGATAGAAGATGCTAGAGATCGCGTATGTAGTATAGAAGACGCCATAGATCGCGTAGGTAAAGATGAATAACAGAAACCTGAAATGTCAGGTATTCATCTGAGAGAGATGGTAAACTACTCAGTGTAGGAGAGTTTCTATAGCTTGAGCAAGAAGAGGCCAAGCTTGTTTGTACACATCTTCTCTAATAGAAAACACATGTTCATGTGGAAGCTCTGCGCGCATTCTTTGTATGAGTAGAAGTTTGAATATTCTATGTTACGGTTAAAGTTAGTTAACAGTTACAGTTTCACCATATACGTACTTTTGGTCACTTACGGTTTACTCAATAAACGTGTTTTCGGGAAGGACCACGAAGTATATCTCGCAGAATAATATAGAGTTTTGTATGAGACATAGCTTATCTTGTAGCCAGAAGTCTCTACTTTATACGGATCAAAGTTTTCGGTGAAATGGATATGTACACACAGTACAAAGTCGGACCGAAAATAGCACTCTGAATTGATGAAGTTTTCCTCTAAACTTCAGGAAGAGTTCTGTCAGTAAGGGAAGTTCACTCTTCACTTCCTTGTTTCACGTATAAACATTTGAAACAATTACGAACAGAATTGAAGATCATTCCGGTAAGATTCCGGTAAATTTCGGTGACAGTCCAGTGACAGTCCGGTGAAGTTCCGATGGAATTTTCAAGAGAATTCAAAGCACAGTTTGAGTGGCAGAAGCCTTGTTAAGCTACTGTTGATTATAGAGGTGTTCTAACATCACTGTAGTTTAACACTAATTCGGTGGCGCAACGAATTTCTGCAGGCTTGATAAGGTTCGAGTCTTTGCTGCGGCAGACGAGTGGTACCGGAAGCTTACTACTATCAGAGGTATAAAAGCGGTACTACCGAAGACGTCGATCACCCCAACAAGTGGTATCAGAGCCGGTTAATCACCACAACAAGTGGAATCAGAGCAGGTTAATCACCACAACAAGTGATATCAGAGCCGTAAAATCTAGCAAGAGGTGTCAGAGTAACGAAAGAAAACAAGAAGATCATGGCAGAACATGTCTCTATTGACAAGCTGGACAGAGATAATTATCCCGCATAGGTAATGCGCATGGAAGCCTTACTTATGAGTAAGGACTTAATGATGTATGTGACCGGAGAAGAAAAGAAGCCGACCTTTGAAGTCAATAGACAACCAAAGGAAGAAGAATTGGAAGCCTTGAAGTTGTCGCAGAAGAAAGATGCAACGGCAAGAGCATACATTTATAGTACTGTTACAGATTATCTACTACCACATATTAGAGGCCTGGAAACAGCGGAGGACATATGGAGTGCGTTGGAGGATCATTTCCAAAATACTAAGAAAGCGAGGAAGGCTAGCTTATGGTCCGAATTCACAACGTTCAAAAAGAAGTCGAATCAAAGCATTAGTGACTATGTTACTAAAATGAAGGATCTAGCAGACAGTCTTGGATCCATAAATGAAGATATCGAAGACCACAGATTGATAGCGCAAATGCTCACACATTTGAGAGGAGATGAAAGGTGGAAACCTTTTGTACTTTCAACTGAACTCTCTTTAAATCATTTTGTTCCAGATTTAAATCAGTTGCTAGGATTGATGCTCACATATGGACCTGAAAGGAGATGGAGATAAAGGACAAAGCTCTACAATGTACATGAAGAACAAAAAGAAAGGAGATAAAGGTAAGTCAAAAGATGAAGAAGAGTCGAGTTCTCAGGTTTATTATGCTAGAGGCAAAGGCACCGGCAGAGGAAGAGCAAGAGGCTTTGGAAGAGGAAGAAGCAGTCAGAATATCAACAAGAAAGCTTGCTGGATTTGTGGACTAAGTAATCATCTGGCTTATGACTGTTGGCGTAATCAACAAGGTTCAAATCAAAATCAGAATAGTAATAGCAGAGGCAAAAGCGGAAGATATCAAAGAGGTAGACAAAACCAAAGAAGAGGGTATGGCAGAGGTGGAACAAGAAGTTGGGGACAAAATCAATCCTACAACACCACCTAAAACAACTACGCAAATGACACGCAGAATGAAAGTCATACATCGTCGATGATGAACTCTATCAGCACATCAGAAAACGAAGACCTAAAGGTATTTTACATTGACTCCGGATGTTCTAATCATTTGTCAGGAAATATAGAATTGATGTCAGAACTGGAAAAAGGTAGTTCGTGTCACACTGTTCAAACAGGTGACAATACAAGACATAGTGTTCATTCAATTGGAAAAGTGAAGTGTAAGAGTGGAGCAGATTTGCTAACCAATGTTTTGTATGTTCCGACAATACCGAAAAATTTGATCAGCGTAGGACAGATAGTTGAGAAAGGTTTTCAGGTCAGATTTACAAATAAAGGAGTATTTGTAGAAGATCCCTAGAACGGATACAATCAGATCGTCGCTGGTAAGAAAGAAGGCAGACTCTTTACTTTAAGAGTACAAGGGAACATTGGCCAAGCATTGCTCACACATAATGAAAAGGTGATTACAGAACTTGATCTCTGACATAAGAGATTAGGTCATTTTAATGAAAAAGGAATTAAAGCTATGATTGCAAATCAGTCTGTATTGGGTTTACCGAACGTACAGAACCAACATATGATTCATAAGTGCGAAGCTTGTCAAATGGGAAAAGCCCACAGATTACCTTTCTAGAAGAAAGGATCCAAACATGATGAAGTACTTGAACTCATACATACAGATGTATAGGGTCCAACAAAAGAAGGATCGATCAGCGGTTCAAGGTACTATGTTTTATTCATTGATGATGCTACAAGATGGATAACATTATATGTCTTAAAAGAAAAATCAGAAGTATTTGAAGCCTTCAAGCATTTTCATGCATACGCTGAAAGACTCACAGGATGAAAGCTTAAGAGACTGAGGTCTGATGGAGGGGGAGAATACTTCTCCCGAGAGTTCAATGATTATCTTTGGAATGCAGGTATCAAAAGAGAAATAACTTGCAGGCATACACCCCAACAAAACGGAGTAGCAGAAAGAAGGAACCGAACTCTAGTTGAGTTTGCACGAGCCATCTTAAACAAGAAGGATTATCCAAATTATACTTTGGGCTGAAGCCGTAAACACACCGACATACTTGGTAAACAGATTACCATGTACAGCTTTAGATGGAATGACCCCTTATGAAGCTTGGTGGGGAAAGAAGCCAACACTTGATCATTGCAAAGTGTTTGGATTATTCGCTTATGCTTATGTACCATCTCAACTCAGACATAAGCTTGAATCGAAAGCAGAAAAATATGTGTTCGTCGGATACGATGAAAGACAAATGGGTTACAGGTTATGGAGTCCTCTAACTAAGCAGTTTATTGTTTCAAGAGATGTAACGTTTGATGAACAGAAAAGCTGGTATACAGATCAAGGTCAAACAACTAAAGAATTTGAAGAAGAGGTAAGAAGAAAAGAGAAAGGGAAATCAATTATGCAGGTAAATAGAGATGAAGATCATATGAAGGCAAGTACGTCCAGGACCGGATCAGGTATGAGAAATGAAGATGAAGAAGTGTATTCAGACACTTATGAAGAATGTGAACCAAGAAGGTCAAGTAGGATTAGAAGACAACCGGAAAGGTACTCGTATGATACTTCATACATAACTCAGAAAGACTATGCATATATGGTCAAAGATGATGAAGAACCTCAGAGCTATGCTGAAGCTAAAGGAAAGAAGCAATGGGAAGAAGCAATGGAAGAAGAGTTTATAGCACTGGAGGAGAACAAGACATGGGAACTTGTTTCGAAACCAAATGGTAAGAAAGTAATTGGAAGTAAATGGGTTTACAAATTAAAGAAGCTTGCAGATGGAAGGATAGCCAGATATAAGGCTAGACTGGTAGTCAAAGGCTATGCTCAGACGCATGGCATAGATTACGACGAAACGTTTAGTCCGGTGGCAAAAATGTCAACCATAAGGATAGTGATTGCTATAGCAGCATCAAAAGGATGGAAGCTAAGTCAGCTAGACATTAAGAATGCATTTCTGAACGAATATATATCAGATGAAGTTTACATGGAGCAGCCTGAAGGGTTTGTAAGCTCCAGATACCCAAAATTTGTGTGCAGGTTAAGAAAAGCACTTTATGGACTAAAGCAAGCTCTAAGAGCTTGGAACTATAGACTCATGAAGTATCTAAACGAACTTGGATACCAAAGTTCAAAGGCAGATGCAAGTCTACTCATTAAAAGAACAGATGAAGGAATGATCTACATTTGCATTTATGTAGACGACATAATAATTACAGGTACCTCAGATGCTGGAATCACAGAGGTGAAGAAACTGCTTGAAAAGGAGTTTAAGATCAGTGACCTAGGAAAGTTGTCATACTTTCTTGGAATGGAAGTCACTTATACAGATCACGGCGTATATGTATCACAAGAAAGGTATCTTCTGAATATATTGAAGAAATTTGATATGCAGAATTGCAGAGAAGCTTCAACACCGCTTGAAGCCAATCACAAACTCAGTAAATATGATGGCGCAGATTACAAAGATATGACAGAGTATCAGTCGTTAGTAGGAAGTCTGATTTATGCTACACTGACGAGACTTGACTTGAGCTATGCAGTGGGAGTTTTATCACAGTTTATGCATTGTCCGAAAGACCCACATTGGACTGCAGGTCAAAGAGTTCTCAGATATATAAAGAGAACTATTAAGGAAGGATTATACTATCCTTATACGTCATATATAAATTTGAGAGCCTACAGTGACTCAGACTGGGTAGGTAACCAGGATGACAGAAGATCAACACATGGGTATATGATATACCTAGGAGATAAGGTAGTAAAATGGTGCTCAAAGAAACAACACACAATGGCTTTATCATCAACAGAAGCTCAATACAAAGGAGTGGTAGAAGCAGCTAAAGAAGTAATATGGATGCAGACCTTGCTCAAAAGCTTGGGCATTGATCAAGGTATACTAATTATACATGGAGACAATATGAGCTCTCTATATCTTGCAGCGAATCCGGTGTTTCACGCAAGAACAAAACACATAGAGATTCAGTATCATTTCATGAGGGAAAAGGTAATGGAGAAGGAGTTAGAAATTGTATACACTCCGACAAAAGATCAGATTGCAGATATGCTGACAAAGAGTTTGGATGGAACAAAGATAAACAGATTCAAAGAAAATGCAGGTATAAAAGAAAGAAAGATATATGAAGACCGGAAGATGCAAATTAGTCATTGAGGGGGAGGTGTTGAAGAAGCACTCACGAATTTGGCATCCAGACAAAAAAAAAAAAGAAGGGGAAGTAGAAACGACAAAGAGAAGCAGAATTAAAGAAGCACGACCGAACTGTACAACGTGCAGAATCAGAAAACCGAATCAAGAATTGTAAATATGAGAACAGGACGTGTAACAGAGTAATGAACAGGGGAGTGCGCATAACGCACATAAAGAAGGATCGTGGAGCATACCAAAAGTGAAAGGCGCAGAAGAGCGTGGAAGAATGAAGACTATATATATATATATATATATATATATATATATCAATCAAGAATCGAGCAAGATAGAGATGAAATATAGCAAAAGCGCAGAGACGCAGAGATACAGATATACAGATAGAGAGAGAGATAGAAGACGCCAGAGATTGCCTATGTAGTATAGAAGACGCCATAGATCGCATAGGTAAAGATGAATAACAGAAACCTGAAATGTCAGGTATTCATCTGAGAGAGATGGTAATAAGAAACTACTCAGTGTAGGAGAGTTTCTATAGATTGAGCAAGAAGAGGCCAAGCTTGTTTGTACACATCTTCTCTAATAGAAAACACATGTTCATGTGGAAGCTCTGCGCGAATTCTTTGTATGAGTAGAAGTTTGAATATTCTATGTTACGGTTAAAGTTAGTTGACAGTTACAGTTTCACCGTATACGTACTTTTGGTCACTTACGGTTTACTCAATAAACGTGTTTTCGGGAAGGACCACGAAGTATATCTCGCAGAATAATATAGAGTTTTGTATGAGACATAGCTTATCTTGTAGCTAGAAGTCTCTACTTTATACGGATCAAAGTTTCCGGTGAAATGGATATGTACACACAGTACAAAGTTGGACCGAAAATAGCACTCTGATCTGATGAAGTTTTCCTCTAAACTTCAGGAAGAGTTTTTTCAGTAAGGGAAGTTCACTCATCACTTCCTTGTTTCACGTATAAACATTTGAAACAATTACGAACAAAATTGAAGATCATTCCGGTAAGATTCCGGTAAATTTTGGTGACAGTCCAGTGACAGTCCGGTGAAGTTCCGGTGGAATTTTCAAGAGAATTCAAAGCACAGTTTGAGTGGCAGAAACCTTGTTAAGCTACTGTTGATTATAGAGGTGTTCTAACATCACTGTACTTTAACACTAATTCGGTGGCGCAGCGAATTTTCGCAGGCTTGATAAGGTTCGAGTCTTTGCTCCGGCAGATGGGTGGTACCGGAAGCTTACTACTATCAGAGGTATAAAATCGGTACTACCGAAGACGTCGATCACCCCAACAGATCCCACTCCGCTAACATACTTAGATCAAACGAGGAGGAGGATCCCTAATCCTAGGTATTTCTCTTGGAACAATGTCGCTTCTTGACGACAAATGTAATTCAACACTCCAATGTATATTTCTATGATAAACTCAATATTTAGAGGTGCAATACTTAATAGGCCACGCTTGCCAAACCAACCACTTTTGGGTCAAGGAAAAGATGTGTATCCACAAATTCAAGGAGTGCTTATACCATTGGATGAAGATAGAAGTCTAAGTCCCTCTCAAGTACATAAATGCAAAAAGAATCACTATGATGGATATGGAGATCCCTATGACCATATGGCCAAGTTCAAGCAAGTACTCAGAGCAAAGCATGCAGATGAATTCTTTGACCAATACAAAGCTTTGGGATTGACTTTGGTTATCTGGATTCAAGATAGCTTTATCCATTTAGTGATCCGTGTAGGTATTTATTGGAAGAGTTTGTAAAGAGGGGGAGTTAGGAATACCACCTCCTCCATGGCTTCAAGCAAGAAAGTCACAAATCAATGAAGTTAGATGCAAGAAGGTTTGTGATTAGGTGTTAAGAGGTAAAGAGACCAACTCGACCAAAAATGATTTCATTTATCCTGGATAGGATGTTGAATGGAGGATTCTGGACCCTAGTAGACATGAAGAGGTTTTCTGAATCTTTGGATGCATGCCTGAAGGAATGAATTGATGTTGAGGATAATGAAGCCAATGAGGTGAAGATACCCTAGACCTCTTGGAGATCAAATTATTCTCCAATTGTTACCTCATCCCGCACTCCATCTATGGATGAATTGGCTCACTTAGTTACCAAAACTCAAGCTACTCCTAAGCAGTACTCTCCTCCACAAATGAGGGTACCAATGCAAAGAAGGTGAGGTAGGCTTGTATGTGGACAAGAATCAAAGTCTCTAGATGGAAACTAACCATCCAGAGAGGACTCATAAAATGGGCATTAACAAGGAACCCATGTTACCTTCCAAACCTATTGGTGAGGATATCATTACTAATCCTACGGGTAAGTCAGTGGCTGTCAATATTTTGAGAAGTGACCACATTCCCGAAGATGATTAATTGATTGAAGAGTTTTTTTTAGGATGCTAACATAGTGATGCATGCATGACAACTTGTCATTGAAATCAATGGCTTGCCATCATATATGAGCTACATGATCATGAGGATCCTACTCCTGTATTAGGGACATACTTACAATTAAGCAATCCAAATGGAAATGAAGAGCATAAAAGGAACCCTAATTTTTGGCATTTCTCTTGCAACAATGTCCTTCATTCACGAAGAATGTAGTTCACCATTCCAATGAATAATGCTATGATAAACCCAAACTTGGGAGGTGCAACACTTAATTGGCCACCCTTGCCAAAACCAACCACTTTTGGATCAAGGAAAATATGTGCATCCAATAATTCAAGCTTTGCCGATACCATTGGATGGAGGTGGAATGCTAAGTTTGGAATCACTATGAAGGATCTAGAGATCCCTATGATCATATGGCCAAGTTCAAGCAAGTATTGAGAGCAAAGAAGTTAGATCAATTCTTTTTCCAATACAAAGATTTTGGCCTAACTTTGGTAGGATTAACTTTGGATCGAGATAACTTTGCCAATATAGATTGATCCATGCAGGAACTTATTGGGGAGTTTGAAAAGGCTAGTATTACGAGTAGCACCTCTTCTTTGATCTATAACTTCAAGAAATCAAGCCACAAATGACTTAGGTTAGCTACAAGAAGGTTTAAAAAATATGTGGACAGGTGTCAAGAGGTAGAGAGACCAAATCAACCAAAAATCATTTATTTATTTTTTGGATAGGATGTTGAATGGAGGATTGAGGACACTAGTATATGTGAAGAGGCTTCATTCTTTGGATGCGTGCTCAAAGGAATGCATTGATGTTGAGGATAATTTAGCCAATGACTTGAAGATACCCTAGACCTCTTGAAGATCAAAAGATTCTTCAAGTGATGCAATCATCCCACACTTGATCAATGGATGAATTGGCTAACTTAGTTACCAAAAGGATCGTGATTCAAAATCAAGTTGCTCCCAAGTAGTACTCTCCTCCACAAATGAGGGTACCAATGTTGAGAAGGTGAATAGGCTTGTATGTGGACACGAACAAAAGTCTCTAGATGATAACTGGCCATCCACACGGTAGTAATGAAATGGGCTTTATCACGGACACCATGCTACCTACGAAACCTAGTAGTGAGGATATTATTACATGTCCTAAGGGTAAGTCAGTGGTTGTCAATGTTTTGAGAGGTGATCACATTCCCCAAGATTATTAATTGATTGTGTTTTCTTGAACAAGGACACTAATAGAGTGATGCATGCATCAACACTTGTCATTGGAATGATTGCACACCCTGCCACCATCTATGAGTTACATGATCCTGAGGATCCCACTTTGCTAAATACTTAATCAAACAAGGAGGTGATATATAGATTTTTCAGACTAAGAAAGACCTAAGTTCAATTGAATGTAGCTGCCATTGTTCCCTTTGATGGACGTGCTTACTCATCAAGCAATCCCAATGGAAATAAGGATCATCAAAGGACCCTTATTCTAGGTATTTCTCTTGGAACAACATCCCTCTTTCAAGAAAAATGTAGTTCACCATTCGAGTGAATATTGTTATGACAAACCCAATCTTGGGAGGTGCAACATTGAATAGGCCACTCTTGCCAAACCAAACACTTATTGTTCAAGGACAAGATGTGCATCCACTAATTCAAGGAGTGCCTATACCACTATATGGAGATGGAAGGGTAAGTCCCTCTCAAGTAGATAAATGAACAAACAATGACTATGATGGATATTAAGATCCCTATGATCATATGGACAAGTTCAAGCAAGTATTGAGAGCACACCATGTAGATGGACTCTCTATCCAATACAAATCTGTTCTCTTGAATTTAGTAGGAATAGATTTGAATCGAGATAATGTTGCCAATATAGATTGATCCATGGAAGAGTTTTATTACGGAGTTTGAAAAGGGGGTAGTTAGGAATAGCACCTCCTCTTTGATCCATAACTTCAAGCAATTAAGTGAAAAATCAATAAGGTTAGTGGCAAGAAGGTTTAAAAAATAGATTGATAGATGTTAAGAGGCAGAAAGATGAACTTGACCAAAAATGATTTCATTTTCCTTGGATGGGATGTTGAATGGGGGATTGAGGACCCTAGTATATGTGAAAAGGCTTGATTCTTTTGATATCTGCCTAAAGTAGTGCATTGATATTGATGATAATTTAGCCAATGACCTGATGATATCGTAGATCACTTGAAGGTCAAAAGATTCTTCAAGTGTTACCTCGTCCCACACTCCATCTGTGTATGAATTGGCTCACTTAGTTTCCAAAAAGATAATAGTGCAAAATCAAATTGGTTCTAAGTAGTAATCTCCTCCATAAATGAGGGTACCAATGATAAAAAGGTGTTGAAAATGTTAAGGGGCCTATCTTACACATGCTTGTACGTGAGGAGGGTCTCCTAATCCACCCCCATTCTTGTTAAAAGTTATATGTGTTTTGGGGGTAGTGACACCACCATCCAAGCTCATTCTAAGTGTGTGTGGATGGTAGAAAGTTGGGTTGCTACTCATACATGTGCTATTGAGCCATATTCTATCATAGGAGTCCATATTCTCTTGTATATCTCTCCTACCCTTTCCAAACGGTGCTGAATTTCTATAGCAGCATATTAGAACTTCATTTTCTCTTTGTAGGAAGCTCCAATTTCATTAAAAATGGCAAACATCTATACAAATGAGTCAGGAAGTGACTTATATACATGTGCCTTTAATTTGTTCCTTTCATGCAAGCCATTGTAACTTTCAAGAAATTCCTAAAGAAACTACTATTTTACAAAGGTTTTGCTACAATCTAAAATATGCAGCTAGAGAACTACTCTAGTGCATTTAGAAGGCTCCGACATGCTCAATGATTGGATATGAAAAAAGAAAAATGGTTTTTTATTTGAAACATTTGTGGGACATGTTGTTCTTCTCTTCACTTCTTTCCTCCTTTTCTTCTTAGCCTTCCTTGCAACAAGAAGTCAACAGTTTGATCTTGACTTTTAAGGAAGCAAATGACACAAATACAAATTCATAGAGATATGGTCATATCTCTACACACAAAACTCCAATTACTAAACTATTTTGTAGAAACACTTATGAGAGTGTTACCTTCATGATCCGATTGATATATAAATCAATGATACCATAACTCCAATTCAATAGCTCAAAGAAGTTGACAAACTTTGAGAAGTAAAATTAAGTATATGGAGGTGTTGGAGGACTCCAATGGTGTTGCGTTGAGTACAATGTGCACTAAAGAATTGAGTGAAAGGATTGTCATGCCACGTGACTAAGTTAGTAGTGCATAAGTAAACTTTTTCCCTTGATTTTTGAAGATGGTTGTTCGAAAAACTCTGCCTAATATACTCCCTACTTTTACGTGGTCCTTTGAATTTGAACTCAAACGAGAATCGTGGGTTTTGTTCTCCTTGTATTCACCCTATTCAAATATAATTTTACAAATGGTTCAAAATGCCATGCATTTTGCCTTAGTGGTGATCAAGAAACATATGTGTGTACATATGACTTTACTCAAAGTCCAATGAAGTCCATGGAGTATGGTCAAGCAGTTAGGCTTTCAATATGTGCCAACATATAGCCAACACAATGTGTACTATGATGGACACTAATGGTTCCAAACACCACAAACTATGATCCTATATGGAGAGTCGAACGTCCTTATAAGGTCTTTTAAGCCTAAGTCAGCCTACCCATGTTCTAGGGTTGTGGTATCTTGATCCATGCCAACAATAATATCCACCATTGATCTATGGGGTAAATCCAATGCAAGAAAGGTAGGATCAACAACCAATTATTTGTAGCTCTTGATCGTGCTTAATCCACATTTAGGATGAAGTGTCGATCCAATGGCCCACATCAAATAGACCATTCCCCAAGTTAAGAAAGCTATTTTTGTTTTTAGCCCTTGATTAAGGTTGATCTTCACATAGGATCAATCCCAAATACAATGGTTTAGAAGTAACCTTCCTAAATATCCATCTACGATATGCTCTAGTCATCATCTAGCCTCAAATTGAAATACCTAAGAATGTCAAACACTATCAAATCGCTTCTCCTCACAATGGGGGCCTTACAAAATAGAGTGTGATGAACCATGGTGGTGCTACATAAGGGTGATGCATTGAGCATATCTAACACTTCGCTTGCCTTTCGCTAATCTGACTCTTCCCAAAAAAATGTCTTCTACTTTCCATGGTCACCCTCTTGTGTAATTGAAGTGTGGCACTTTCTTGGTGCCAAAAAAAAAGAATTCAACCTTTTATCAAAATCAAGTTCTTGTACTTTTTTAAAATTCTTGTGGTTGGCCCTTCTTCAATGATTCTGATTTGTTCTTAATCATGAGATGTAATTGAATTGTTGTCCATTGTGGGTGGAAAAGCTAAAAGACAAAACAACGTGGTAATGTGTTAGGTTTTTGTGTTTGGAAGTGGCGTTGAAGTTGACTGGTAGTTTGTGGAGTCATAAGGAGCACTTTGCTACTAACTCTTAGTGAAACACTCACTCTATGTACACAAACAAATTATCTTGCTTCTTGGATTAACAATTAAAGTGAGGTTGGGGATAGGAGACACCCACCTTTTTGGTTCCATTTTTAAGAAATAGATACCTAAGTTGGGGTGCCCATGAATGATGTAAGGAAAAGAACAAACTATTACTTTGGTAGTTGGATGTGTGCAATTGGAACATTTAAGGAATTGGCAACAATAAATAAGAAGTAGGAATGTGTGTGTAAAGCCTTGGTGTTCTTAGATTAAGCTAGGAGTGCAAGGGAAAACCTCCACATATGCCTAAAATTTTATGAGCCCGATCAGTTGCATTACATGTATATAAGCCATGCCTTGAGTCACTTTCTTCATTTTTGCGAAAGAGAGAGTGTGAAGAGAGGTCGCGTTAGGAGGCCAATTATCTCAGACCACGACATTGAGAAGGGACTATTGGGTGGTTGTTTTCAATTTGTAGCTTTTAAGTGATTCGAGTTGATGTTTAGAATGCTTCTTCAGATGGTTTCCCCATGTGCATGACTGTAGACACATAATAAAGTAGACGAAGAATCACAAACTTGAAGTTTGAATTTTTTCGTTTGAAAGTGATCCTATTTTGTTCAGCACATCATTAAATACGTATAGGAGAACTAGGCAATTCGAATTTGAGGTGCATTGCAAGTGTTGGGTGAAAACATATTTCTACAAGTTGATTGTTGGCATTCAAGGTCAAGCATAAGGTGCAAGAACATGTCAAAGAAGTGGACACACAAGAAGAGGAGCATGTAGTGAGCTCCAAGAAGTATATGTAAAATTTTCAAAAGAAACCCCTATAAAAATAGTGATTTTGATCACTAAAAACCATTGTAAATATCATTTCATATTTTTGCAACTCTATTTTGTTCAAGCCAAGGAGTCCTCAAGCTTGAGGATATTGGAAGTATCTACGTACCAATTTTCATGATTTTTAGACTTTGTTTGGGCCCTCAAATAAGATCTAAAACTATAAAAAGTTTGGGTCTAGATAGGGCCAAAACTAGTGAAAACTATAAAAAGATCTAGAGAGCTCATTTTTAAGGTTAGCAAATTAGAGAGAGAGCTTCTTGAAGAGTGTAACTGAGTTATTGAGAACCAAAGCTTCCATTGTTCCTATCTTTGTTATTGTGTGTGTGCATGTATGTGCTTGTCACTCACATTTGCTTGACAAAATTGCTCACGATCTTCATATCCTCCTCACATCTCCATGGATTGGCAAGTAAAGGAGGTGGTGCTCACACTTGTGCTACACCAAATTTTGGCACCGTTACTAGGGATCATTGCTTGAGGTCGAGTGTTGTGACAGTAAGATCGTAGATTTGCAACATTGGAAGGTAAAAAATAGTCATTTTCTGTTAAGTTTATCATTTGTTTCTCCACCTTCATCATCATCATCATCAAATCTTCTCCCATCTTCATCTTCACAAATATTTTTCATTTTTGATGGTACATTTCCTATTTTCACCTGTGCGAGAGGGAGCGTAAGAGAAAGTGTTTGTGAGTACAAGTTTCTATGATTTTCACAATCCTCTACACAACACACGGGCCTTGGTGATCGATTTCAAAGTTCCTATCAAAACTCTCAAAAAATTGTGATTTTGTGGAGAAAATCACGACTTTGTGGAAAATTCAAAAAAAAAATTGAGCATCGTGATTTTCTTAATATTGGAAGTTCCCACCTAAAATCATTCTCAAAATTGCAAATCTGTGGTTGTCTCAGCATCACGATTGTCTAACTCTCAAAATTGAAATTCTCATGTTGTCTCAACATCACGATTGTCTCACAGCATCACGATTATTTGAATCTCACGATTGCAATTCTTGGGTTGTCTCAGCATTGCGATTGTCACACAGTGTCACAATTGTCTGAGTCTCAAAATCACGATTCTCAAGTTGTCTCAGCATCTCGATTATCTCACAACATCGTGATTGTCTCATAGCATCACGATTGTTTGACTCTCAAAATCGTGATTCTTTGAGGGTCATAGCATCATGATTGTCTCACAGCATCATGATTGTCTGACTCTCAAAATTGTCATCCTCTAGTTGTTTAGCATCCTGATTGTCTCACAACATCGTGATTATTGGGCTTTTGCAAAATCATGATTCTTTGGGTGTCTCAGCATCATGATGGTTTCTCAACATCGCAATTGTCGAGCTTTCACAAAATCGGGATTCTTTGATTCTCTTAGCATCATGATTGTCGGGCTTTCTCAAAACCGTGATTCTTTGGTTGTCTCAGCATCATGATTGTTGGGCTTTCACAAAATCATGATTCTTTGGTTGTCTCAAAATCGCAATTTTCTCTTAGAAAATTCTCACATTTTCACATGATTGTGGTTGCCTTAAAACAAATACATAAATATCTCGAGAGGTTTTGTTTGTCTCTTTGACCCTCAATAGCCTAGATTGACATAACTTTTTCATCCAAAATCTATTTTTTGAGCTCTAGAGTGCATCTGTGATGATTTTTAGATAGGGCAATTTGAAGTTGACCTTCAAGTGGGATTAGGAACCCAAGGAGGATCCATAGGATTTTTCAATAAAAGAAGGGGGGAAACGGGTCTTTAAAAATGTCTAAATCAAATTTTCTATCACATAAATTAAAGTTAAAGTTTGATCTAAACTTGGGGCTTTTTATAGGTCCATCAAGAGACATTCAAGGGTATCTGGAGCAAGGTAAAGTATAGAACAAAGCAAGTTTTGGAAATCACGCTCACTGGACATCAGAGCACTTTTTAGAGCACCAAACTTGAGGTTCGTAGAACTCGCAACCCCTTCATTCAATTTCTAGTACATGAAAAGTGTTCAATTAGTGGTATTGATTAATCACGGTCACATTAGGAAGGATAAAAGTGCAAAAAACCCTAATTAATCAATTTCAAGCATAAGTTAGGATATTGTTGCAACAAACCCTAAAGGATAAGAACTTAACTGGATCGATCACATCTTAAAGCATGATAAAAATCAAGTATTCCTAACGATAATATTTTCCAAACAAGATTAAACCATAGAAATCTACAAAAGAACAAGTTACTAATTCAAAAGGACATTGCAATGTGGTTGTACTTGGGAAAACTGGGACTAGGATGTTAAAAATAAAGAAGTAAGCTCGTATATATTTTTGCAAAAAGGATTTTCTTCAAGTAGAAGGAAAATACAAAAATGAAAAATAGAAGCATTTACTTTAGCAAGTAGTGGAGGCCAAAAGAGAATCATTCAAAAGAGAATCAAATCCAAAAACTGAACTGTAGGAGGAGTGGTTGTCCAAAGTAGTGGAGAAATGATGGAGAAGAGCTCTCAAACTCATCATGAGAGTTTTTGGTCACTTGACTATAAAAGAGGCAAGGGAGGACACTCAAGAATAGAGGAAGAAGGTGTGGAAGTCCCCTTGTAGCTAGTTCATTTGGTTTGAGTCATTTCGTTCAGTTCACTCTCATAGAGTATGTCCAATCGCACACCCATTTTTGGTAGTCTACTTGTGAGAGTCATATCTCTCAATATATGTATCTAATTTTAGCGTTTAAACATTCCTTGGAAATCTTATCTCGAGTACTTCCTTTTTCGAAAATAGTTTTATGAAATTCTTTATGCTCTATGAGTTATTCAGGTTTTAGTGAAGTTCAGTTTTTAGCTTAATTGAGTGGACAGGTGGCCTGTTTTGAATCAAAGAGTTTCCAACCCAAATCTACTCCAAATTGAGTGTTTGATAGCTCATTGGAAAGCTATAGGTATCTAGTTTGATTGACCAACGTTTCAAGTTCATTGCGTGTTTCAGTTGGTACCTGTTTTCATTTGAAGGTTCAGCTATTGGCAAAAGTCTTGATCCTGAGAAGGTCTTCTACACTTTCCACTGCGAATAGGAGAGGAATTCTCCAACAATTGGTATCAGAGCATTGGATTTTGAAGAGGCAAATCATTGGAACTGAAGTGAAGCAAAGGAGAAGCTACAAATCAAGGGGGATCTTCATAAAGTAAAGGAAGAGCGCCACACAATACTTGAGGTAAACTTCAATCTTGGAAGTTTTCAATGGCTGATTAAGGACAACAAGTTTGTTGGTGCAGACCAATCACCAATTGAAGGCTTGGAAGGTTAAAGAGTGAAGGAAGGATCAACCATTGAAGCTTGGAAGAAAGACATATTCAGAGGATAAGAGAAGTGTACACATATGTACATTAGTATAGTCATAGGTGACTCAGATCTTTGTTTGAGTAAGAATCTTGTACAAATTATCTATAAATACTTTGAGAAAAGTCGGGGCATGTATGAGAGCATATGTAGAAGCCAAGATTGAGGAAGTTAGAAGTCAAGAGATAGAGAAAAGTTAGTTGAGTTAGCTCTCATCACTCAGTTGTAATTTTCTGAGTTAATGAAGAAATATTGCGCCCGATCTTTTCGTGTCTGCTCCTTCTGTGTTTGATCAATTGTGAAATCCTTTTGAGGATATCTAAGTTGTTAGTTAATGAGCCTGTGACCTGAATTTCAGAGTCTAATTGTAAACAGGCTAGGAGAATTGTTAGTAGGAACATTCATATGTGTTGAGTGTCTACAGTTCTCTGAAACAGGCGCAAATTTCGAGTTTAATCTTTTGGTCAGTGCTCACTCCATAGTTTAAAGTTTTGTGCAAGCAAGCACTTAATCTTTAAGTTGGAAGGTGATCTACTCGTGCCTAAAAGCATTTGGCAAAACGGGTTAGATATTGTGAGAACCAAAGTTAAGAAGTTAGGGGTGTCTAGATCGACTTCTCAGAAGTGCAGATTCAGACATAGGTAACTTGTGAAGACAATTTCTCAAGTTATACTAAAGGTTTTGAAGTAATTCAACTTGGAGGTGATGCGCAATCTCTAGGAGATGATTCGTATAAAGTTTCATCAAAAACTTTAAACATTTGATAAGTCAATGTGAAGAAAGTCTGCAGCAGACTTTTCTGTGTTTCATCTTCTTCACATATTTTCTCAGATTTGATAATTTGGAGATTGGACCTCTAATTTAGTGAAGGTTTTGACTTACTCTTGATATAGAGGTGTTCTAAATTCAAGAGTAGGTTGGTCTTTTGGAGATTAACACTCTCCATCAAAGTTGAGAAGTTAGACAAAGATAATTTTCAGTCTTGGAGGTATAGAATGATAAATTACCTTAAAGGTAAAGGTTAATTGAGTCTAGTTAGTGGAGACGATCCACAACCGGTGGACCTTGAAGATCCCAACATTACTCCGGCACAAAGGAGACAATTTGCTGATTGGGAAGAGAGGAATCGAAGGGTGATGTTCCTCATCTCACAAGTTATTTCTAACACTATGATTGGTCATGTGCAAAGCTTAGAAACAGCCAAGGAAGTTTGGGAAGCATTGGAGAAGGTGTATGCTACCTCAACAAGGTCTCGGAGGATGCAACTGAAGAACGAGCTCAACAACATGAAGAAAAGCTCAAACCAAAGCATTAGTGAGTATACATTGAGGATCAAGGAGCTTCGAGAACAGCTAGAATCAGTTGGATGCAAGATAGAAGAGGAAGACATCGTCCAAACAGCCCTCAATGGCTTGAGGAGTGAAGAAAAGTGGAAGCCCCTCATCACAAACATTCTTTATAGAGATCCTCTTCCAACATTCGACGAGATTATACCAAATCTTGTGGCAGAAGAGGTTGCTCAACAAGGAGAAGGCAACAAAGGTAAGGACAGCCATAGTCAAATGTTGTATGCAGGACGAGGTAGAGGAAGGAACTCAAGAGAAGGCTCGAGAGGAAGAGGAAGAAGTTACAACAATACAAATTTCAGCCAACACAACTCGGAGGACAACAAGGACAACTCAAATGACAACGCACATGGAAGAGATCGAGGAAGAAATAGAGGAAGAGGTCGAGGTTCATACAATCCTCATAAAGGTATAACATGTATCATTGTGGTAAACTAGGACAGCAAATGATTGTTGGCAAAAGAATGGAAGGCTGAATGGAGGCAACCAAAGGAGCCAAAATAACTATGCGAGTACATCAAGTGAAGGAGACAAGCAAACCACGCTTGCCATGAAGCATGACTACAACAACTCGAGAGGTGATGACCAAAAATGGTTCATAGATTCAGGTTGCAGCAACCATATGACATGCCAAAGAGATTTATTCACAAAGCTACAAGCTCCAAATGGAAAAGGATGTGTGGAGACCGCCGATGAAACTCAACACACAATTGAGCATGTTGGAGATATCAAGCTTGGAGATAGAAAGGTATTGGCTGATGTTCTTCATGTTCCTACTATTGCAAAGAATTTGATTTCAGTAGGACAAATGGTAGAGAAAGGATATCATGTTATCTTCAATGAAAAAGGCTGATTTATGAAGAATCCAAAAGAAGGATTCAAGTTCATTGCTCAAGGAAGGAAAGAAGGTAGGATGTTCACCTTGGACATTCAACAACCACATGGAAAGGTGATGTATATTCAGTTTGGAAACAAGAGGATTGCTGAAAGAGATTTGTGGCACAAAAGGTTTGGACATATCAACATTCCCAAGCTCAAGGACATGATCAACCATGAAGTGGTAAGAGATCTTCCAAGATTCAACGATGTTAGACTACATGAGTTTTGTGAAGCATGCCAACTACGAAAGAAAACTCGACAACCATTCAAGAAGAGCAACTATGTGGCAAGGAATGTCCTCTACTTGATACACACGGATGTATGGGGACCATCACAACAACCATCAGTGGCTGGTAATAGATATTTTATCACTTTTATCGATGATCATTCAAGAAAAGTATGGATGTTTTGCATAAAACAAAAATCAGATGTGTTCTCCATGTTCAAGAGATTTAAAGCACATGTAGAAAAGGAAACAGGACGCTACATAAAGACCTTGAGGTTCGATGGAGGAGGAGAATATTTCTCCAAAGAATTTTCAGATTTTCTTTATGAAAATGGCATCAAGAGACAATTTACATGTAGGTACACGCCTCAACAAAATGGAATAGCTGAAAGGAAAAATCGACATATCACAAAAGTTGCAAGATGCATGCTCAATGAGATGAAGATGCCACTAAACTATTGGGCTGAAGCAACTAGTACGGCCGTTTATTTGATGAACAAGTGCACAATGGCTGGAGTGCATAATCTAACTTAAGAAACCTGACCTTACATATCTCAAAGTTTTTGTATGTGTGTGTTATGTTCACATCCCTCAAGAACTAAGGACAAAGATGGAGGCAAAGTCCAAAAAATGTATTTTTATTGGATATTCATCGGAGCAAAAGGGATATAGGTGCTACAATCCAGTGACAAAGGAGCTACAAGTCTCACGAGATGTGGTATTTGATGAGCTAAGACCATGGTTTGGAGACAAAGGGAAAGAGAATATTCTTGAAGAAGATTGTGAAGATGATGGAGGTGTTGTCCAAGAAGAATTTCAGCAAACAAGCACTCAAATGTCAGGTCCTGAAGCTTCTACATCACTTGGAGAAAGCTCAACATGGAAAGGGAGACTAAGGAGTCATTCCTCATCACCAACATCATGTTATGAAAGATCTAAAGCTGAAAATACTGCCCAAAATAGTGATTCAAATGCAAGTGAAGAAGAGTATGAAGAGGTGATCACACCAAAGGTAAAGTTGAACCGGTTGATGAAGCAATATTCAAAAGAAAATGAAAGGAGGTCTTCGAGAGCAAGGTTTCCAATTCAAAGGCTGAGCTATGATAGTTTTATTGCAAAGCATTTTGCATATATGACACAGGAGGTCAAAGACAAAGAATCGGATGCATATGAAGAAGCATGTACACAAAAAGAATGGCAAGAAGCTATGCAAGAAGAGATAAAAGCTCTCAAGGATAATCACACATGGGAGCTAGTTCCAAAGGCTGAAGGTATGAAGATTGTTCCAAATAAATGGGCGTTTAAAATAAAGAGAAATGTTGATGGTTCTCTAGCTAGGCATAAAGCTAGACTAGTAGCAAAAGGATTCAAGCAAACTCACAGCATCGACTATGAAGAGACTTTCAGCCTGGTTGCAAAGATGGGAACAATTAGAACCTTGATTAGAGTGAGTGCAGCAAGGAGATGGCCATTGTACCAACTTGACATAAAAAATGCTTTTCTCAATGGTGAACTTCAAGAAGAGGTATACATGAGTCAACCGATTGGATTTGAACATAGAAAGCATCCAGATTTTGTTTGTAGATTGAAGAAAGCTTTGTATGGGCTGAAGCAAGCACCACGTGCTTGGAATCAAAGATTGGTCGAGTACCTCACAAGGTGTGGGTATAGTCCAAGTAATGCAGATCCCTCTCTCTACATGAAGAAAGAAGAAGGCAAGCAGGTATATATTTGCATATACGTTGATGATCTCATCATAACAGGAAGTAATGTTACAGGAATACAAGAGATCAAAAGGAAACTCGGTAAGGAGTTTAAAATTTCAGATCTTGGTGAGCTGAAATACTTTTTAGGCATTGAGATAGTCTATGGGAAAGATGGCATCTACTTGATGCAAAGAAAGTACTTGTTGGATGTTCTTTTCAGATTTGGAATGAGTGAATGCAAACCACTCACTCAACCTATGGACACAAATGTGAAGCTATGCTCAAATGATGGAGAGAAGTTACATGATGTAACTACATACAGGAGTATTATAGGTTCCTTGATCTATGCTACGATCACAAGACCAGATTTGTGTTATATTGTTGGAGTTCTTTCTCAATTTATGCAAGCTCCTACAAGTGAACATTTAAATTCAGCCAAACGAGTGCTAAGATATGTGAAGCACACTGTCAATCATGCTTTGTTTTATAGATATGATGAATAATTGCAGGTAAAGGGCTTCAGTGATGCTGATTGGGCTGGTTCGAAGGAAGATAGAAGATCCACTTCAGGTTATGTGTTTATGATAGGTAGCAAACCTATCACATGGAGCTCAAAGAAGCAACCTACTGTTGCACTATCATCTACAAAAGCTGAATATAGAGGTTTAGCCTTTGCAACTTGTGAAGCTATGTGGATTAAGAAGCTCTTGGCTGATCTTGATGTGCAGGTGGAGACCATTCCAATTTATGGTGACAACATGTCAAGCATTCACTTGACAAACAATCCAATGTTTCATGTACTAATGAACAGGTTGCAGACATGTTTATAAAGTCCTTAGATGCTTCTAAGCTAAAGAGGTTCAAGGATGACATCAACTTGCAGGATATGGCTAAAGGTGCAAGCTCACATGTGATCTTGAGGGGGAGTGTTAAAAATAAAGAAGTAAGCTCGTATATATTTTTGCAAAAAGGATTTTCTTCAAGTAGAAGGAAAATACAAAAATGAAAAATAGAAGCATTTACTTTAGCAAGTAGTGGAGGCCAAAAGAGAATCATTCAAAAGAGAATCAAATCCAAAAACTGAACTGTAAGAGGAGTGGTTGTCCAAAGTAGTGGAGAAATGATGGAGAAGAGCTCTCAAACTCATCATGAGAGTTTTTGGTCACTTGGCTATAAAAGAGGCAAGGGAGGACACTCAAGAGTAGAGGAAGAAGGCGTGGAAGTTCCCTTGTAGCTAGTTCATTTGGTTTGAGTCATTTCGTTCAGCTCACTCTCATAGAGTATGTCCAATCGCACACCCATTTTTGGGTAGTCTACTTGTGAGAGTCATATCTCTCAATACATGTATTCAATTTTAGTGTTTAAACATTCGCTGGAAAGCTTATCTTGAGTACTTTGTCATTCTAAAATAGTTTTATGAAAATCTTTATGCTCTGTGAGTTATTGAGGTTTTAGTGAAGCGCCAATTTTTAGCTTAACTGAGTGGACAAGTAGCCTATTTTGAATCAAAGAGTTGCCAACCCAAATCTACTCTAAATTGAGTGTTTGATAGCACATTGGAAATCTGTAGATGTCTAGTTTGAGTGACCAAATTTTCAAGTTCATTGCATGTTTCAATTGGTACCAGTTTTCATTTGAAGGTTTAGCTATTGGCAAAAGTCTTGATCCTGAGAAGGTCTTCTACACTTTTTGTTGCGAATAGGAGAGGAATTCTCCAACATAGGAGACAAAGCTAATGAACTTTAGATCAGGTAGACACCTAGGTAGGGATAGACAAAGCATGATATCGTCTGAAGCTAGTGTCAATCACACACTCAGATCGTGGGCCCATCAGCTTAGTAATTATCCCTACATACTCAATTCAGAATTGAGTGATTCAAAAATTCCCTTTAGCATGGAATGATTGATAGATAGTGCAGGCACAACCTTTTACAGATACCAGAAGGTCCCTATAATACACAATTGGAATATATTAGGACCAACCAATTAGGTGTGCACACCGATGAGGGTGATATGAGGCAATCAATTATCCAACTCAAAAATCCCAATCAATCCTTTGGACTTGAACACCCAGTGGTCAAGTTTCGAAGAGGGTTCTTATATTGATAAGGAAGGAACCATGTATGTGGTTAGGAGCTTACCAGACAAGATAGATGAGTTTGGAAATGTCATTCTCGAGAATGAGATAGGAGACATAGAACAAGGAGACCTAGGATGAAAACCCAAGATTCCTCGAGGCAAATCTATCTTGACTAGAGTGATTACCCAGAGTGGGTTCCTTGAGACAACAAAAGCATATAAGTATTCTTGAATAGAGAAAAGGAGGAAGCTTTTTGGAGATTCAAGCCAGATCAACTTCGAAGACTAGGTGGAGTCACCATCTACGAGTTCAAAGATCTTGAGATACCAGGCAAAGTTTTCTATCTGGATAACACGTTAGAGAGAATGCTCGTAGTAATAGTGATAGAGGATGGTAGGCATGCATACACTTTGAAGGGCAAATTGATTTTCCCTCCACCAAGATCTAATGCTTCTTATGGTTACCAAGGAGTAGGATCATCCCAAGCTCATGAAACCTAGAGGAAAAGAGCTAAAGAGAGACCTAAAGTGAGCTTTGCAAGCCCCTTAGGAAGAGAGCGATCAAGATTAGATGCAAAAGAACATATCAGGAGAGACATAGAAATTCAAGACATCAAAGAGACATGGATGAGTTTCCCTTGCCTAGGCCCAGAGAACACGCTAGAATCTTGAGGCCTACCTACCTGGTTAAATCCATGAAGAATTACTTTGATGGCACTAGAGATCCTTATGATCATGTAGCCAAGTTTAGACAAGTGTTAAGATCTAAACAAGTCAAGGACATGTTCACTCAATACAATACCTTCTCTAACTCTCAAGAACACCGCCTTAACATGGTTTCAGTCACTACACCAATTTCAGTTCAGCAATACATAACAATTGCTAGAAGCATTCATTATTGAGTTCTCCAAGAGTGGCATCCCAAACAATACCTCATCCTTGATTCATAGCTTTAAGCACAATCCTCAAGAGAGAGTTGGGCTTGCAGGTAGACGATTTATATCAGATCTGGAGAGATGCCCTATTCCCAAGTTACCCACACTAGCCAAACAAGTGGCTTTATTTCTAAATGGATTGTTAAGTGCCAAATTGAGATCTTACGTGTGCCTAAAGGAACCTAGAACCATAGAGAAGTGTGTGCATATGTGCATAGACATAGACAAAAACATAGGTGATGAATTGGAGCTCTAAAAAATCTATAAAGATTTTAATGATTCTACAAGATTTATTTTCAAACCATCCACCTCTATTGAAGAATTAGCAGAGAAGGTAGCTCAATGAAGATTCAATCTCTGTGCATTCTATAAGTTCTTTTGATCCATCCTGGATGCTTGAAGACATTCATTTGTGGTTGTGCAAGCTCACGGAGGAAGAGGAAAGATGCTTAAAAGGGAAAGAAGAAGGGACTTCTCAAGGAGCCAAACTGGTGAGAGACCCATCTTGCTCATCGATGATCTTTTTGGATGAGGAATTTGAGCCTCATAGCCGAGCAAAAATCTTCGCCACCATGGACATCAATGTCAATGAAGAACAATGGACACCTCATTGTGATGAGGAGGGTTATGATATCTCTTTGTTCATGTGTGAAGCGTTGCTAGAAGAGTGTGACTCTAATGAGGTCATAGAAGAAGAAGAGGATGGTGATGACCTAGAGTCCATTGTGATGGATAGTGTAACATAATCATGGTAGGAGATGGTTGAACCACACCCTAAGAGAGAGGATTAGGAAGGAATCCTCAACCATGGCTTTTGGGGCAAGTGGTTAGCCCATCACATTCCTAACCAAGAGGTTGTGAGTTCAATTCCTTACATTGGTATCAGAGCCTAGGAAGTAGGCTTGGGCAAGGTGGAATGACCCAATGGCCTCTAAAAAAGGCGCTTGGGCATCCTCTATGTGAAAGGCTAGGAATTGTGGAAGGCGCGCGCGTGGGTTTCAAGGATGGACCTTACAATGATTGGGGTGTATCTCTCAATCCGTAGGTCGGATTGAGGCGTGTAATATACCGTTGGAAAGCTCTCGGAACGTTCTTTCCAATGAGCTAGCTTGCAAGTGTGAATTCCTTGGGAATCCTTGGGTGGCACTTGATTGAGTGTTCAAGATACCAAGCATGGGTGAGAACAAGGTTCAAGACTGAGGTTGAGAACAAGGGCTCGAGACACCAAGGTTGCGAACAAGAAGGTTCAAGACACCAAGGTTGAGAGCAAGGGTTCAAGAGACCAAGGTTGCGAACAAGGTTCAAGAAACTGTGCGAGGTTGAGGAACATCAATTCAAGGGCACCTAGGGAGTTCAAGGGATTGATCACCGAGGCTAGAGGGATACAAGAGCAGATCATTGAGGACAATGATCGACCAAGGGGGGAAGAATGTAACATAATCATGGTAGGAGATGGTTGAACCACACCCTAAGAGAGAGGATTAGGAAGTAATCCTCAACCATGGCTTTTGGGGCAAGTGGTTAGCCCATCACATTCCTAACCAAGAGGTTGTGAGTTCAATTCGTTACAGATAGTACCTTTGACACAAAGGAGAACTATCTAAAAAATATGGGAGTATTTACCCAAAAAGAAGACAAACCTCTCGCAAGCACTGAAACTCTAAATTCAAGGGATCAAAGTGAAGGTAGTCAAAAGAAAAAGAAAAGAAAATTAGTAAAACAAGTAGAGGAGGAACCATTGTTCGAAGTACCACAGAATTTCAAGAAATATGAAGTTGCAGATTGGAAAATTTTGGTATGAATGCATAAGAGAGAGGCCATCATAGGAGAAGCGTATGATAATAAAGAAAATACCAAAAAATTATAGTAACCATTGGATAGAATGAAGAGGGATGTACATACATAGGAAAGACCTAAGTGCATGTAGGCCGCCAGATTGGCAATTGTAAACGTGTCTCTTTTTCATATTTCGCACGAACCGAAAGGTCGTTGCGAAGAACTGTAATCTCTTATAAATCAATGAAAAGACGCTTTGGTGACAACCAGAAGGATCACCAGACTGTCTGTCTGGGCGATACGTCTGTGTAGTTCCGTTGTGTTGTGTTTTGAGAATTCTGAGTAATATTGTGTCTTTCTGTCTTTGTTTGATTATTTGCACCTGTACGGTAAAGACTGGGTTGCGATAATGTTTACAGTAAGTTAAGTATTGAATCACTGTTCCGTTAAGTTAATTACTGTAAGTCTGTACTAAGGTAGTGTTTACCTTGTACGTCGGGTATTGAGGAAGTATTAATTTGTGTACTAGTCGGAATCTGTGAGAGAACGAGTTAGAGTCTAGAGAGTAATTTGTATTAACAGAGATTTAAATATTAAGATACTGTGGTGTGAGTGTTAAATTTGGCAAATCAAGTATAGGGCCTCTGATTATTCAGACCCCTTCCACTCCCAAGAACTCGAAAAAAGCTTAAACGCATCTCTAACAGCAAACACGCGTTTAACACTGGTGCCGTTTGTCGGAAAATGGCACTAGATTGTTGCAAAATGATTGTCGGAAAGTGGCAACAGATTGTTGCAAAATGATTGTCGGAAAGTGGCAACAGATTGTTGCAAAGTGATTGTCGGAAGGTGGCAACAGATTGTTGCAAAGTGATTATGGGAAGGTAACCATAGATTGTGAATCGACAGTAAGGTAGAGTAGTACGCAAGTGTAGCAAAGGTGCTATATGCCGGTTACTCAATCCGGTGAGTCATATCCGAAGTACAGGTGAGACCGACAGCCCTCGGAGATATCAAATTTATTAGGAACATCCTCAGGAGGCAGAAGCACAGATCGGTTAAGTCCAGTCGTCAAAGAAACGAAGTGTGTTAGCAGTGACTCCGGGAGCATTCCGGTAGAACATACCACAATTCCGGTAGATTTTGGTGTAATTTTGGCACAGTCTGCAGAAGATACAGTAACTTCGGAGTCTACACGAACACATTGTGTAGTTGATCCAACACCGTCTGGCCAAGATTCAAACCTCTCTATGGATAGAGGTTTGTTATCCAGAGAGGTCATTGAAGGTGAAAGAATACCCTGGATTGGGGAAAGTTCCACTAATTCCGGTGGCAGTTCGGTCCCGATTGCAAAAAATTTACAATTTTTCGGTGACAGTGTTATATTTCCCGGTGAATCTTCATTCCGAACACCACTGTTCGGGGTAAGCTTGCCTACATTTGATACCGCAGAAGAGGATAGGCTATTCGAATTAGAAATTTGTAAGAGTTTGAGTGCTATTTTCGAACCGAAAGGTGAGCAGTCTGATCATACAAACTCTGAAGGACCGGAAACACATCCTCAGAACTCAGGAAATAGTAACAGTACCACCACTAGCACCATGAGTGGGCAACAACAGAACCAACAACAACAACAACAACAACAACAACAGCTACTTCCACCTCGACCAGTTCCAACAGGAGTAACATACACCAAATTTGGTGGATTTCCAAGTGAATATCCTGATGCTCATGTACGCACCTTTGAAATAAGTTATGCAGTACTAAACCATCCACCTGATCCGGCATACAAGGCCATAGTATTCCAATCAACATTAGTTAATGAAGCAGTGAGGTGGCTTACGGAGTATGATATCAACCATTTTGGCACTTATGAAGCGGTAAGGGATGCGTTTTTGCAGAGATTCCGGCTGAAGAAGAACCCTGTCGAAATTTTCGATTACTTACAGAACAATAGACAGAAGCGGAATCAAACAGTGCAGGAATATGCCACCCTATTCAGAACTCATTTGAGACAACTACCTCCGGCACATGCTAATTTACCGGATGATGTCATCACTCAGTGGTTTATTAATGGTTTGACTCTGCAGCTCAAACAGATTATGATCATCCGTTGTGTGGGAGCTATGATACTAGATGCGGTTATTGCAATGGCCTTGCAGCGCCGAACATAAGGTTAGAGGCTTTACCGAAGACCTGGAGTGGTTGAAAGCCACTAAAATTGTTGAAGAAGATCCGGCTAGACAGATGTACTGCACAAGTGCAAGAATCCAGGGCATACTAGTATCACATGTGCCCTTAACCAGATGTATTGCGCTATTTGCAATACAACCGAACATTCCACCGAAAACTGTGCTTATAACGCCAAAGTGCAGGGACCAGCAACTGTAAATGCTGTCATACAAGAACCAGGGCAGCCGACCACCCATTATATTCCACCTCAGATGAGAAATAATCAGCAGCAAGGATACAGAAATTATCGAGGACAGTGGAATACAAATTACAATACAAATCATTAGCAAACAGGAACATCACAGGAAGGTAATTCTTTGCCACCCCCTCACTGTCATTTTTGCGATGAGTTAGGCCACATACGCAGATTCTGTAAAGATGCAGCCGAATATGATCAGAGGAAGAAGGAGCATCAGAACCCAATGACCAATATGGTTTATATCTCACCAGTGGAAACTCAGGCCACAGTGATTCAAACAAGATCTGGTAAGCAGTTACACCCAACACCAGAAGTGTTTGAACCTGGCATCCGTGAACAGCAGAAAATGTATGATAAAGCTAGTCAATGGACCACCAAAGAGCCTACAGTGTTCCTAGATCCAATTCCGGTGACCCAAGTTCCGTTGCCAAAGGAAGGATCGCAGGAACAAGATTCTACCCCAGTAACAAACACATCATCTTCAGAATCAATGAAAAGTAATATTCAAGCAGATCAGGCATGGGAAATTTTATCTAAGGCATCCATTACTCTTCCTCTTGGACAGTTACTTGCACTAGTACCGGGAGTTCAGCAGCAATTCCAGCAACAGCTCAGTCCTGGGTCTTCCTGCATTCCAACGATAGCAACGGTACAATCGGAAGCTGATTCTACGGTGGATCATTCGGTCCCCTTAATTACGGTATGGTACAAAAATCACAAGATTACTCAAGTACTAATTGATGGTGGGTCTGGTGTAAACATAGCCACTATAGTGCTTTGTAAGAAGTTGGGATGGACGCAAATCGAGCCTGTTCAATTTTTCGTTAGAATGGCTGATCAATCTCGAGTTCATCCGGTAGGACTCGTACGGAATGTCCCGATAACTTTGCAGGGTACAACGTTTAAGATGACCTTTGTCGTCTTAGAACTACCGGAGTCCAATCTCGATTATAATCTTCTATTCGGCAGACCCTGGTTGAAACAGGCTAAGGTTATATAGGATTGGTCAGCGCAGGAACTTAGTTTCAAGGACAATCACTGTAAATATGTTGTCAAACTGGATGCTATTCAGCCCTGTGAATTACATGCCAGACCATATATAGTAGAGTCGGTCCACATGCTGGATGGCTTATTTGACGATGAAGAAGAAGCATTTTTGAAGAACAATGAAGATCTGATTTCCTTAGGCACTGTAGATCTGCAATCTATTGTAGATACTTGGAGTCCGGCATCCTGTACGGTGGTGCCTGTGACCAAAGAAGTGGAGACAGAAGATACTATTGCTATGGAGGAAGCCGCTCTACAACAACTTTTACAGTCAGCTGACAATCCAGGGAAACCTTGCCAATTCTATGTTCCCGAAGATCAATTAATCACCTATAATTTGGGAGATGAAATTAATCCGCGACCTGTCAAGATAAAGGAAGGATTGTCTGAAGCGTTTCAAGCAGATTTGAGCCAGCTTCTTCGTGAGTTCTCTGATGTTTTTGCATGGGATTACCGTGATATGAGAGGTCTGGACCCTCGCATCTATCAGCATCGGGTCGTGCTCAAACCAGAAGCAAAGCCGATTAAACAACCCAGCTACCGCATGAATCCCAACTATGTAGCGAAGGTCAAAGCAGAACTTGATTAGGATTCATAGTACCTATTGAGCATGCTGAATGGATCTCTCCGATCGTGATCGTACCAAAGAAAAACAAGCAGCTCCGAATATGTGTGGATTACCGGAAATTGAATGCAGCCACCGTACCTGATTCATTTCCTCTTCCATTTCTTGATACAATTTTGGACAGAGTGGCTGGACATGAGATGTATTCATTTCTCGATGGTTATAGTGGTTATAACCAGGTCCGAATGGCTGAGCAAGATATACCGAAAACAACATTTATTACGAATTGGGGTGTTTTTGCTTGTACAGTCATGTGGTTTAGCTTGAGAAATGCTCCTAGCACCTTTCAGCGATGTATGCAGGAAATCTCCAAGAAGCATATGTCAAATTTTCAAAAGAAACCCCTATAAAAACAGTGATTTAGATTAGGAAAAACCATTGTAAGTACCATTTCATATTTTTGCAACTCCATGTTGTTCAAGCCGAGGAATCCTTGAGCTTGAGGAGTATATGAAGTACCTATGTACCAATTTTCATGATTTTTAGACTCCATTTGAGCCTTCAAATAAGTCTTGGAACCTACTTTTTAACTAGGTTGAACACTAGGTCTAGACAAGGCCAAAGCTAGTGAAAAACTATAAAAAGAGCTAGAGAGCTCATTTTTTAGGTTATCAAGTTAGAGAGAGAGCTTCTTGAAGAGTGTAATCAAGTTATTGAGAATCAAAGCTCCCATTGGTCCTATCTTTGTTATCTTGCCTTGTGTATGTGTGTGTGTGTGTGCACGCATGTATGTGCTTATCCCTCACATTTGATTACTACAATTGCTCACGATCTTCATATCCTCCTCACATCTCTGCAGATTGACAAATAAAAGAGATGGTGCTCACGCATGGGCTACATCGATCACAAACCACCTTTTCTAGTCAGGATCACCTTCAAAGGATCCTCTAAACATAATTATCTATGCATAATTATATAGAAAACAATCATGATTGAGTTTCAAAGCTCAACCAAAGATTTTTCTTGTTTCCATCCCAGTCTTGAATCATACACAATTATGGGTGAAGGATCATGATCACGATAGCTCATGCTCGATTTAGGATCATTTTAGCAAGGATCATTTCTTGGCTTAGTCTTGTTTGTACATTCAATAATTCAAAGGCGATAATGATTGAGGGCTAACACAATCGATATTTGTCTAGGTTAATCATCTACATACTCTATAAGCTTGAGGATAATTTTATTTCTTTGGGTGGTTTGGTGCTCAATCTTGTGGAGAAGATCCTTTTCTCCCTCCATAGCGTGCACATACCTAATTCTCTATGACAGTCGATTGTGCACAATGTGAGGGCCCGATTATGGAGATCAGCCTTCAACCCCTCTATCACATTCGTGGTACCTATTGTGTGAGTCTTGAAGTTTGGATTGTCATTCACGAATCTTGAGTGAATATGACCATATTGAATACCTTGATATAGGTGCAAATAAGAGATATAACACAATAAGATATTTCAAAAGATCTATAATGAGAAGAAAATCCAAAATCAAGGAAGACAGAGAAGAAACAAGGATGTAAATAAAGAGAGTATTAGTTTTGAGGCTAACAAATACTAGACAAAACCCTAAAAAGGCATGACTAAAACCACTTTAAGTGGAATTCCACCTTTAACCTAAGGTATATGCAATTGCAATCAATGTAAAAAAATAATGTGCAAAGACACATACAACCCATCCCAAACCTTCAAAGTCCCCAAAAGATGGGGAAAAGAGTAAGAAGATATGTAGCTAGAATATAGCACAAGATCAAGGAGAGAACTATAGTGAGACGTAGGGTATCAAATAGAAAATGTACTTCAATTACAAGTTCTAACAAAAATGTCTTTTTCCACCCATGTACTGCTACTAGCGGAGCTTAGATGGTGATCCAAAAAAATAAATAAAAACTACAATGTTCTTTACAATCCTATTTATTGTCTCTAGTATTACTATCAAAGAAACTACATATAAATGTCCATCACACGTTTATAAATGCTATCCTCAAATAGTACACCTAACCATCTTATTATTCGATTCCTAAAACACCTCCGGATCGCCCATCTACATGATGTATTTGAAGATCATCTTCTACAAGAAGATGTTAGGTTGAAGATTATCTTCTACAAGAAGTTTTCTGGCTACTTCAAAGACATTGGATGGGGCCATCTACATGGTGTATTTGAAGATTATCTTCTATAGGAAGATAGTAGGTTGAAGATTGTCTTCTACAAGAAGATGTCGGGCTACTTCAAAGACATTAGATGGTGATTAACATAAGATTCACATCTTATGTTAAGTATTCAGGTACATATTCTCTTTATGCACACAGGTACTACTTGAAGTTTATGGAGGCTGTGGCGTTCATATCAGAAGGAGTCCTATTCGGCATAGGTACAAGAGAATCAGTACTTATATGCTTTATGCATATTTTTACGAGGTGTTTGAGAAGGTGTGTTCACATGAGTTTGAGGATTTTCGGCAACAATCTTGTTAGCATTCTATGCTACTTTATAAGTATGTGATCTTTTCACACACGTATCTGACTTAGGGTCTTCCATAGCCTAAGTTTAGATGTAGGTTTGTTGACCATCAGTTTCACACTGATCCTTCCTCATTCAGTCACTCATATTCACTCTTCTATAACCTATCAGGTCACACATCTCATGTATATTCAGATTACTGCCCACACATCTGAATATGTTTATTACATTGTACATTCACTCATTCATCTATTTCTCATCACATAGAATGGTTGAGAATTTTACTCCCACATTGTACATTGAACATTGGTATATATGATACTATGAGTAAGTGATGGCTTACGTAACACCTTACACATGATGTCTATTTTTTCTCTATCTTTATCTCATCATCTGTATGATTAAGTTGTGGTATGTTCATGTTTTGTCAATATGGAAGATTGCTGGAATTAATGTTGTACATGACTGGAACTATGGAACCATGGACCTGTGACATGAGCCTAAGGGCCTACCTCACTTCCAACATATACAACAACTTAAGTCTCAAATGATCTCACTTGAGACTAGTGTCACCTCTTTCCTAGCTAGGATGGAAAGAGAGACCCCTCCTATTCCTTTGGAGCTAACTAGGAAAGATACTTCTCTTCCTAGTAAGCATAAAGGAGAGAGCTCTAGGGAAGCTCCCCTCCTAAAAGACTTGAAGCCACCTACCTTTACGAGGGATGACCGAGACAGGAACAAGGATGCAATCTACACTTTTTTACAAAAGTGGCATGATTTGCATCAATTAAAGGGCACCCCACCTGAGTACCGTGTGCTAGAGGCGAGTCTTTCCCTCGGCCCGCGTGCTTACAAATGGTGGATGAGTCTTAAGGAGGCGAACTCTATCCCTACTGACTAGACTCAGTTTGAGACTCTTTTTCTAAAAGAGTTTCTTCTTGAGAATGAAGAGGAGAGGAATTGGGATGACTGGGATATGATTACTCAAAGAGGCAGGCCTCTTTCATTTTACCTATCCCACTATAGAGAGATCATTTTGAAACTTAAGGGCTTAGATGATTTTCAAAAGACTAGAGGGTTTGTTAGGGGCTTAGACAAAGCCATAAAGAGGGAAGTCAGAAGGAATGCGCCTAAGACGTTTGAGGAGGCAATCAAGTATGCACAGATATATGAGGACCATAACCATCCTCAGTATACTCCAATGGAGACGGATCAACCCCTCAAGCCTCTTAGTATGACTAAATTCAAGAAGAAGTTGCCTTTTGGGAAAAACAAAGTTTTTATTTAAAACCCAAAGATCACAAGGGCCTAGATTATCCACAGATCAGTTTGAGAGGGCCAAAAGAGAGAACCTTTGTTTTAGGTGCCTATCTCCTAGCCATTCACAATAGAACTGTACACTCAAGAAGGGGGAAGAAAAGAAGAAGGGACCAGAGTCTAGTACGGCCCTTGAAAAGGGCAAAAAGGCAATCCATCTAGTGCAGATCCTTCCTATTCATGGTAGCTCTAGCTGCAAGGGAGTGGAGGTGATGCACGAGGATATAGAGCACACCTGTTGTTTGACCCAGTCATTGTGGTCACCGCAGTTTGGACCACATGACCTAGTTAAATTGCATGGTAGTGTATACGGGACCAGGGTGCGGGTCATGATAGATGACTCTGCCACTCATAATTTTATAAACTATGCTTTGGTCAAGAAATTAAAGATTCCACCAGCAACCTAGTGCACATAAATACATTGTATCTATGATGCAAGGGCAAGATAAAAGAATATGGGATACTATGGTATCCAATTTGGAAGTCAAGATGCAGAACTATACAGATTATATGGACTTCCAAATTATGAACATGGAGAGGACAGATCTAGTATTAGGAAGAGAGTGGCTATGGGGGTTGGGAGACACACTTAAATGCAGCTATCAAAACAACACACTCGAATTTGAAAAGAATGGAAGTAAAGTTTGTATTCAGGGAAAGAGAGATGTACCTAGTGCACCTCTCATTTCATCACTAGAGTTGTATAGTCTTTGTTATTCTCAGCATGTATAGGACATGTTTTTATTGTATAGTCATGATATGGAGCATTGTACAGACAGCTCATCTGATGTATATTTTCATGCTAGGAATGTAAATATGAACAGGACTTTCTACTATTCTTTTTTGCAAGAGTGTGTGGTTAAAAGTTTTAAGGATCTTATGTTTGAGTACAGAGATGTTTTTCCCACTGACTTACCTAGAGGGCTACCACCTGAGAGAGGGGACATTGACCATGCCATAGAGGTTGTTACTAACACTAACCTTATTTGCAAACCACCTTATAGGCTTAGTGTTTCTCAGCATGAGGAGGTTGAGAAGCAATTGCAGGATTATTTAGATAAGGGCTTCATCAAACCTAGTAACTCACCATGGGCATCGTCAATGCTCCTAGTTAAAAAGAAAGATGGCTCTATGAGACTATGTATAGATTATAGAGCACTTAATAAGGTAACTATCAAAAATAGGTTTCCAATGCCTAGATTGGAAGATCTATTTGATCAGTTACATCAAGCTAGGTATTTTACCAAGCTTGACCTTAGATCAGGATATCATTAGATCAAGATTAGGGTAGAGGATGTCCTTAAGACTACATTTAGGACTAGATATGGGCACTATGAGTTTTTGGTGATGTCTTTTGGTCTCACCAATGCTCCTTCCACTTCCATGAAGCTCATGAATAGTGTTTGAAAGCAAAGTATGGAGAAGTTGAAAGTAGCAATTACTACAGCTCCACTTTTACACATAGCAGATCCCAACAAAAGCAAAGTATGGAGAAGTTGAAAGTAGCAATTACTACAGCTCCACTTTTACACATAGCAGATCCCAACAAACCATTTATGGTTGAGACTGACGCGAGTGACTTTGCCATAGGAGCGGTTTTAGTACAAGATGGTCGACCAGTAGCTTTTGAGAGCAAGAAACTAGAACCGGCTCAGAAGAATTACTCCATCTATGAGAAGGAGTTGTATGCAATTGTCCATGCTTTGAAGAAGTGGCGTCATTATTTATATGGTGCCAAAGTCACGATAGTGTTTGATCAAGAGAGCATTAAGTGGCTCTATAATCAAACAAACCTTAAAGGTCGAAAGGCCCGATGGGCAGAGACCCTTCAGGAGTTTGATTATGAGCTTAGGTATAGGAAGGGAAAGTTAAATGTGGTGGTTGATTCACTTAGCCGCATGCCTATGCTCAATGGACTGAGTTTTACTCAGATCACTAGTGAGCTACTTGAGTCCCTTAGAGGGAAATGTACGCTTGATCCTGCATATTCTGAGATTTGGGAAGCCATAGAGAATGGGGATCGTAATATATGGGTTTCGAGTGAGGATGGAGTATCGATGGGTACTCAAGAAGGATTCAAGTGGAGGAATTACAGTGTCCATGATGGATATCTGTTATATAAAGGAAAGGTGTGTGTCCCTAGAGATTTTGAGATGAGACGGCATATTTTGTATGAGTGTCATGACACACCTAGTGCGGGACACCCAGGAGTTAACAAGACTTATGATCTTGTTAAGAGGCAGTTTTATTGGCTTGGACTTCATAAGGACGTCCTAGAGTATGTGCTTAAGTGCAACAAATGCCAGGTCAACAAAGCTGAGAGGTACACTCAACAGTTGCTGTGAAAGCTACCCTATACTTAGCCTCACAACTGGAAGTGGCCACAGTAGGCTGCTTCTTGCTCAACGAAGATATACATGAGCTATCAAGCATCAAGCAAAATCCACTAGTGGACACATGAGTGTCATAGCAACCAACCCAGTTAGAGTAAAAAAGAAGCATAATCCTGGTGGTAGTGATTCCCCTTGGGATAAAACAATCCAAGTAGTCGGGTACCACTCAAGTAGCGAAAGATGCACTTAACTACCTGCCCATGCTTGACATCTGGGCAATGCATAAACCTGAACTTTTCCAGATATAGTTATTTTTCTGCATCAAGGTATTTTAGTCAATGGCCATGGCTAAAAGTAGTGATGTATTCTATTAAATGCTGTTATTCTCACTGTCAGAAGTGCGTTTAAGCGGCTAACTACTTACACACAGCAATATACTGATGTTGAGGGCTCTATCAATACTCTGTTGTACTTAGACATTACAGTCACAGTTTAGCTGAACCACTTGTACCGAATACGATATGATACTATGTTGCATCTGCACATAACTTACTGAAAATACCAGAAACAAGAGTAATCGTCAACCTTTACCGAATGGATACCACAATCCAACCAATGTCCGAAGACACGGCGAATCCAGGTATTCAGATACACCGTACTGAAGGTTCAGTATGCAACCCAAGTAATCCGAGTGTCGTTTAAACTTTGCCGTATGAACCTGGACCTCGATACTACAGACAACTTAATACAACCCAAATAACAGAAGAGCTACCACAACTGCACGGACTTCGCCACACATTTGCAGAACATTTCAAGAAAAGAGACAACCCGATACGCGAACTAGCTGAGACTCACAACCGCAATGGATACCAACAGACAACAGACAAGACGAAACACAGATACACAGAATACTCAGAAATTTGACAAGATACTCTGAATTAATCAACTCGACACACAGTAATGCTACAGACAAATCACCCAGACAGACAGTCTGGTGATCTCTCGAACATCTATAAAGTTAACAAACAGAACAGATGTCGACGGCAGACAAGACAAGAGGTGAACATAAAACTCAGAATACTTGAAATTATGCAAACAAACACTACAGTAACGCCCCGCTCAGTCACCCAGATAGAAAGTCTGGTGATCCACCACAGAACGTCACGGGCGCGTCTTTCTTTGATTTATATAACTTTTACAAACTGTCTGTAACAACTTTTCGCTCGTGCGAACAAGATTCAGTTATACATTTCCAATCCGGCGGCCGCTAACACTCTGGCATGCACGGTGGACCCGAACCCACAGGTTTTACAAAACTACTGCTCATCTATAATGCCGTCTAAGTACATATTTCTAGCTAATCTAAAGGTGCGGGTGATCTTTTTCTTTAGAGTTTCTAATAATTGTTTGACGGCGCCAGTGTTAAACGCTGTTATTCTAACTGTCAGAAGTGCGTTTAAGCGGTTCTTGGGTTCTTGGGAGTGGAAGGGGTCTGTTAGACAGAGGCCCTATACTTAGTTCCCAAACTAACTACTTACACACAGCAATATACTGATGCTGAGGGCTCTATCAATACTCTGTTGTACTTAGACATTATAGTCACAGTTTAGCTCAGCCACTTGTACCCAATACGATAAGATACTATGTTGCATCTGCACATAACTTACTGAAAATACCAGAAACAAGAGTAATCGTCAACCTTTACCGAATGGATACCACAATCCAACCAATGTCCGAAGACACAGCGAATCCAGGTATTCAGATACACCATACTGAAGGTTCAGTACGCAACCCAAGAAATCCGACTGTCGTTTAAACTTTGCCGTATGAACCTTGACCTCGATACTACAGACAACTTAATACAACCCGAATAACAGAAGAGCTACCACAACTGCACGGACTTCGCCACACATTTGCAGAACATTTCAAGAAAAGAGACAACCCGATACGCGAACTAGCTGAGACTCACGACCGCAATGGATACCAACAGACAACAGACAAGACGAAACACAGATACACAGAATACTCAAAAATTCGACAAGATACTCTGAATTAATCAACTCGACACACAGTAACGCTACAGAAAAATCACCCAGACAGACAGTCTAGTGATCTCTCGAACGTCTATAAAGTTAACAAATAGAACAGATGTCGATGGCAGACAAGACAAGAGGCGAACATAAAACTCAGAATACTTGAAATTATGCAAACAAACACTACAGTAACGCCCTGCTCAGTCACCCAGACAGACAGTCTGGTGATCCACCACGGAACGTCACTGGCGTGTCTTTCTTTGATTTATATAACTTTTACAAACTGTCTGTAACAACTTTTCGCTCGTGCGAACAAGATTCAGTTATACATTTCCAATCCGGCGGCCGCTAACAATTCCATATGTTGGTTGTTGAGGATAAGTTGGATGGTACCAATTATCCGTTGTGGGCTTATATGTTGCATCATGTATTGGTCACAAAAGGACTATGGAATATTGTGAAGGGTGTTGAAAGATGTCCTCTTACACCAACGAATATAGGTAGTGCAAATCCAGGTACTGAAGCTGATGTAGATGGTGTCGAAGATGGTGATATTCTACAGATTCACGTTCATGTTGTTGTTTCTGTTGCACCTACTATAGAGCAAATTTATTGGGATGGCAGAGATGCTCAACCACATGCATTGATAGCCTTGTCTATCAAACGTGCCATTATCCCTCACATTTTCTCTTGCAGAACAGCTAAGGATGTTTGGGATACACTTACCACATTGTACCATGCCAGGAATGAGGCTCGTGTTGCTTACCTCCGAAAACAATTAGAGAGTGAGCACATGAATGAAGGTGATTCTATAGATAGATTTTTGACAAAGATCAAGGATTTGAAGGAACAATTCAATTCTGTTGATGAAGTCCTTCCTCACAGTTCACTTGTACAGGCTATCTTGAATTGTCCGACTCATATCAGAGTTTTGCTTCTACTCTTCAGTTGATAATGAAAGGCAATCCAAATGCCTTAACATTTGAAGACTTAGTTTCTGTTCTATTGGAGAAAGATCAATCCAAGCAGAATAGGTCTATTATGCATGTTGTAGGTCAAGCTTTCCAAGCTAGTCAAAAGGGCAAAGGAAAATGGAGCTCTTCTATGAGTAAGCAAAAACCTCGTAATTTTGCACATTCGAAGAAGGAAGACAAAGATGAGAAGAAATCAAAAAAGCAGAAATTGTTTTGCAAATATTGTAAAGGAAATGATCATGTCATTAAGAGCTATCCAAAACTGCCTGCTAAAGAGGCAAAGAAGAAAGAGGACGGAACGGTTGTTGCAGAGGCCTCTACACAGAAAACAAAGTCTACTAATCTAGTGTAGAACGAAGAATGGGTGTTTACTACTGTTTGCAGTTTTGATCCATCTTCTCATGAGCAATGCATGTCTATAGTAGACTACGATGTTTGGTACTTTGATAGTAGGACGACCAAACATATTACCTTGCAACGTAGTTTCTTCTCTTCACTCGAGCCTGCCCCTATAGGGAATACTTTTACATGCGCAAACAACTCCTCTTATCCTGGTATGGGAGTTGGTAAAATCATTTGGACTACTAGTGATGGTAGTTCTTTCACTTTGTCAAAGTCTTTATTTGTGTTAGGGATCAAGAAGACTTTGTTATCAGTTTTGGCTTTAGCCAAGATTGTCTTGGTTGTGAAATTTCTTGATCACAAGTGTACAGTTCATGATTCGTCAAATGACGATTGCTTCTAGAATTTTATGTCATGGGTTGTATAAGCTCATAGAATATGAATGATTTGTGAATGATTTAGCATGTGCGTTACATGATTCTCAGGCTATGTGAGATGCAAAGCTTTGGCATCAAGGCTTTGGTCATCTGAATTTTGCTAGTTTGCTACACCTGTAGAAATCTGAAATGGTTTTCTCTTTGCCCAAACTTGAGGCACCTGGTAAACATCTATGCGAAGGCTAAATTTTGGGCAAAATCCAACATTCCTCCTTCCCCAAAGATGGTTCAGTTCAAGCTACTTAGAAATTGCAGCTTGTTCATAGTGATGTTTGTGGTCCTATGCAAACACCTTCTTTTGGGAACTATCTTTACTTCATGACTTTCATCGATGATTTTTTTAGGCATGCATGGGTATATCCATTGAAGGCAAAGACCGAAGTGTTTATGTGCTTCAAACAATTTTTGGTTTTGGCTGAAAATCTATTAGCATGTAAAATGGGCACCCTCCATTCAGATCGAGGGGGGGATATATGTCTTCTGACTTTAATGCATTTCTGGCTGAACATGGGATAAAACATCAGTGTACAGTGTCGTATACACCTCAACAAAATGGAGTTGCTAAACGGACGAACAGGTCATTCATGGAGATGGCGAGGTGTATGGTCAAGAGTCAGGCTTTACCACATAGTTTCTGGCTTGAGGTTGTCATGTGTGCAGCATATGTACTTAACAAGTGTCCCACTAAAGCGTTGTAGTCTGTCACTCCATATGAGGCTTGGCATGGTCACAAGCCATCCGTTACTCATCTGCATTGTCGTCGAGATTTTCTCTCCTCTCTCACTCATGAAGGCCTACAGGAAACACATTCGGTGAAGGTAGCCAGAATTCCCTGAGAAGTCCAAGATGCATCAAGGATGTCAAAGGGAGTTCACATGCAAACTTTGGAAGAAATCGAGCAAATCTAGGGTAGCGATCAAAGCTGGTCAAACTTTGGAAATTAGGGCAAAAGTTTCAATATCTCCAAATCACATGAAAATTCATATACTTGTAAAGCCTATCAAAGGCATTGTATAGCCTAAATTTCACTCCTTTACACTAGATTTGATAGAAAGAACAATTCCAAGCCATTGATTTGATTAATCAAACGCTTGTAATCGAAAGTAGTGATCCTAGAGTTGAGAGTTGATTTCTCTAGATCCAAGGGCCCAAATTCATTCAAAAAACTATATAAACCCCCCTCCAAACTCCTAGAGCATCATTGTTAGGCATCCATAGGGCTCCTTGAGATGATCACCCTCGGTTGAGCGAGTGAGGATCCAAGGTGGGCTAGTATGAGTATAGTACCTAGTTTCAAATTTAAGTTAGAACTCCAATCTAGGATAGGCTCTTGAAACCAGCATCTCTATCTTGACTCACCCTCGGTGGAGAATGTGAGTGAGTTAGAGCTGGTTTTAATGAGTTTTAGACTTCTTTAGTTACACGTTACGAGCCTAGACATACATAGGGTCAATGAAGTGGAACTCATCTTCTTACGTGTGACATTCGGTTGAATTGTCATGGTTTGAGGGTCGGAACTGCCTTTGATCAGTAGACTGCTTAGCTTTACGTATCACGAAGATCTTATACATGTATCTTAATTCAAATCCTTTTAATTCATGTCACTTGTCACTTGTCACTTGTCACTTGTATCTTCTCTCTCAGTCTCTTAAGTATTTTTACATGTCTTCTATTTTCTTCTATGTGTGAGAAGGCTCTGCAGTATTGCGTTGAACCAGTGAAGATGTTTCATTACGCTTGTGATTAAACTCTATCATCATAATTCACTTGCATTCATATAATCCAATATACATACCCATACATATTGGTTAGTTTCTGAAAGTGTATAAGAAGCTCCAATATTGGACCATTCTTCCTTTCAAAACTGATTTATGCGTAAGGATTCCATCTATTCTCGTCATGCATACATATCATCCAAAGAAGACTATGCATATGGATTAGATTTAGGAAGTGTTTAAGAAGCTCCTTCAATGGACCATTCTTCCTTCCAAATTTGATTCGTGTGTATGGTTCTCTTTCATTCTTATCATTCATGTTCATAAATCTAACTTGCACTCCTACATTTCCATTCCCATAATCATTTCAGCATCTCTCTCTTCTCCATACTCAACATTAATTTCACTTTCATGTCCTTAAACCTTCCAACATTCATTAGCTTCATACACCTTGTGTGTGCCACGATCGGACCCAATCCACCCGGATTGCGATCACCTCCACAGAGTGTTTTTGTTGTCTGGCATATGCATTAGTGCCTAAACAACATTGCAAAAAATTGGATGATAAAGGAGTAAAATGTATTTTTGTTGTGTACATTCTAAAAGCAAAGGCTATCGTCTGTATCATCCATAGACTAAACACATTCCGGTTAGTCGTGATGTTGTTTTTGTGGAAGATGCTATTCATCCCTTACTTTCATGTATGAAGGAGACATCTGTTAACTCCAAAGACATGTATGATACTTTGCTGCCTCTTTTTATAAGTGGATAGTCTAGTGCTGGTCCTAATGAGGCAGCTTCTTAGCCTTTACAAGTTTCATGTGATGATGCAGATCATTCTATTTCTGATGTAGATTTACATGATATTTCATGTTGATAAGAGAGTTGATATTGAGCAGGTAAAAACTATGCCAAAATGGTTGGTGTAGACTTTGCGTGACAATAAGCTAGATTCACCTATGTGATATTATACTCGTTCTGGCTCTCACAGTGCCTCTTTTGCATCAGATTGCTATGCTATGGCTGCATCTAGTCTCTATGATGAGATTGAGCCTATTTTGTTTGATGAAGCACAAAATTCTGAACATTGGATGGTTGCAATCCAATTTGAATATGATGTTATCATGAAAAATGGTACCTGGACTTTATGTGAATTGCCTCTTGGCAAGAACACCATTGGCACTAAGTGAGTATACAAGTTGAAGCATAAACGTGATGGAATAGTTGACAAGTATAAGGCTAGGCTTATTGCAAAGGGTTATGCACAGGAAAGAGGCATTGATTTTGATGAAACCTTTGCTCCTACTTGTCGAACGACTACTCTTCATAGCATCTGCTCATCATGGTTGGAATGTACATCAACTGGACATTAAAACAGCATTTCTAAATGGCGACTTGCATGAAGAAGTGTATGTTTTTTAGCCCCGTGGCTTTGTGCAAAAAGGGCATGAAAACTAGGTGTGCATGTTAAAGAAGGCATTATATGGTTTAAAGCAAGCACCACCTGCTTGGTATGAAAAGATTAATGCCTATCTATTTGCACATGGTTTTGAGAACATGCCAACTGAAAGCACCTTATATGTTAAGCGTGCTAATGATGTGCTTCTAATCATTGTTGTCTATGTTGATGACATGTTGCTCACTGGTCCTATTAAGCAGCATATTGTTGATTTTAAGGCTGATTTGCATGCCTCATTTGAGATGTCTGATTTAGGGCATTTGTATGATTATTCAGGCATTCAGTTTATGCAAGTTGATGGTGGAATGGCTTTGTGTCAAATGAAATATATTCACACATTATTGTAGTGTTTTGGCCTTGAAGAGTATAAGCCTATTGCCACTCCTATGGAGATAGGCTTATGATTGAGTCTTCATGATGTTGGAGATGCATTTGATGATGTCCTCTATCAGAACACTATTGGATGCTTGATTTACTTATGAATTACTTGGCCAGATATTCAGTTTATTGTCTCATAGATGAGCAGGTTTATGCATAGCCCAGGTCTCAAGCATTGGTAGGCGGATAAGTGCATCTTTCGCTACTTGAGTGGTACCCAGCTACTTGGGTTATTTTATCCCAAGGGGGGATCACTACCATGAGATTTGCATGCTTTTTCTGACTCTGATTGGGCTGGTTTCTATGACACTCGAGTGTCCACTAGTGGCTTTTCCTTCATGCTTGGTAGCTCATGTATATCTTGGTTGAGCAAGAAGCACCCTACTGTGGCCACTTCTAGTTGTGAGGCTGAGTATAGGGCAGCTTTCAGAGCGACTATTGAGTGTGTGTGCCTCAGATGCCTTATGGCTAATTTGGGTGTTGGTCAGTCTTCTACCACCATCATCTTCACTAACAGTGAGAGCACATTGGTAGTTGCAAGGAACCTTGTGTTCCATGCTCGCACTAAGAACATTGAGGTGCATTATCATTATGTCAGGGAGAGGTTCTCTGCTGGAGAGATTAGCTCTGTGCCCATGCAGGAGAACATTGCAGACTTTTCACGAAAGCTTTGCCTAGGGAGAAGTTTGAAGCTTTTTGCAAAGCTTTGGGCTTACTTCCTTTAGTGGATTGATTCCACATAGCTTGGCACTTCCTTATACATGAGTGCCAGCTTCTTGTTCACCACATCACTCCTAGGGGGGATTTGTTGATATATTTAGGTAGTGATGTGTGTGAACACTCTAGGACTGCCCGGGCACTTTTTTCCCTCTTTAGGAGGTTTTTTTTTCTCGACTTGTATATACGCCTATTGCCCTAATGGGCTACTTATCTTTGTACATTCTAGTGGTAATACATTGAGTATTGTGTCTTGTGCTCCAAGATTCCTCTTCTGCGTGTCGTTCACGTGCCTCCGCAAACATCTAACTCCAACAAGTGCCAATGGCCTTTTTGCTAGGAGGCATAAAGACCACACTCCATTCTTCATTATAGCGTCATATTCAGATTGCATAGCAGCCATCCAATTTTTACAACTTTGTGCTTCATCAAACAAAACAAGGTCATTCTCATCACAGAGACTAGAGGCAGCCATAGCATAGCAATCCGATGCAAAAGAAGCACTATGAGAGCCTAAACGAGTATGATATGACATATGTGCGTCTAATTTGCTATCACACAAAGTCTACACTAGCCATTTCGGCATAGTTTTTGCCTCCTCAATATCAGAGTTTCATCAAGTACATCATGCAAATCTGCACAGAAATGGAATGATCTACATCATCACATGAAACCTGTAAAGGCTGAGAAGTTGCCTCATTAGGAACAGCACTAGACTGTCCACCTCTAAAAAGAGGCCGCACAGTATCGTACATGTCTTTGGAGCTAATAGATGTCTTGTTAGTACATGAAAGTAGTCGCTGAATAGCATCTTCCACAAAAAAAAAAATCATGGCTAACCAAAATGTGTTTAGTGTATGGATGATACAAACAATAGCCTTTGCTTTCAGAACTATACCCAACAAAAATACACTTCACTGCTTTATCATCCAATTTCTTGCATTGTTGTTCAGGCACTAATGCATATGCCAAACAGCCAAAAACACAAAAGTGAGCAACAAATGGCTTGTGACCATGCCAAGCCCTATATGGAGTGATAGAGTGCAATTCTTTAGTGGGATAGCTATTAAGTACATATGATGCACACATGACATCCTCAAGCCAGAAACTATGTGGTAAAGCCTAACTCTTAACCATACACCTTGCCATCTCCATGAGTGACCTATTCTTCCATTCAGCAACTCCATTCTCTTGAGGTGTGTACGGCACTGTACACTGATGTTTTATCCCACATTCAACCACAAATGCATTAAAGTCAGAAGACATATATTCCCCCCGATCAAAATGGAGGGTGCCCATTTTACATGCTGAAAGATTTTCAACCAAAACCAAAAACTTTTTGAAGTACATAAACACTTTGAACTTTAATTTCAATGGATATACCCCTGCATGCCCCACATACATCATTATGAGCAAGCTCCAATTTCTGAGTAGCTCGAACTAAACCATCTTTTGGGAATGAGGAATGTTGCATTTTGCCCAAAATGCAACCTTCACATACATGTTTACCGGGTGCCTCAAGTTTGCGCAAAGAGGACACCAATTCAGATTTCTACAGGCATACCAAACTAGCAACATTCAGATGACCAAAGCATGCATGCCAAGCTTTGCATCTGACATAGCTTGAGATTCATGTACTACACTTGTTGAATCATTCATAGATTTTTCATAGTCTATGATCCTATACAACCCACGACATAAAATGTCAGCAGCAATAATCACGTCGCCATTGACAGATTATGAATTGTACATCTATCATCAACAAATTTCACAACCAAGCCAATCTTGGGTAATGTTCAAACTGATAACAGATTTTTCTTGATGCATCGCATAAATAGAGCATCCGACAATGTAAAAGAAGTGTCATTAGCCTCTTTCTTCTTTACCTCTTTAGTAGCCAGTTTTGTACAGCTCTTAATGACATGATCATTTCCTTTATAGTATTTTCAAAACAATTTCTCCTTTTCTATTTTCTTCTCATCTCTGTCTTCCTTCTTTGATTGTGCAGAATTAGCATATTTTTGCTTACTAATAGAAGAGTTCCATTTACCTTTACCCTTCTAACTAGGGAGGAAAGCTTGATATGCAACACACATAATGGACCTGTTTTGCCTAGGTTGATCTTCCTGCAACAAAACAGAGACTAACTCCTCAAATGTTAAGGCATTTGGATTGACTTTCATCATCAAACGAAGAGTAGAAGCAAAACTCTGATATGAATCAGGAAGACCATTCAGAAGAGTCTGCACAAGTGACCTGTCAAGCAAGACTTCATCAGCAGAAATTTATTGTTCCTTCAAATCTTTGATCTTTGATACAAAACTGTCCATAGAATCACCTTCATTCATATGCTCACTCTCCAACTGTTTTCAGAGGTAAGCAACAGGAGCCTCATTCCTAGCCTGGTACAATGTGGTAAGTGTATGCCAAGCATCCTTAGTTGTACTGCAAGAGCGAATGTGAGAAATAATGGCACATTTGATAGACAAGGCTATCAATGCATGTGCCTAAGCATCTCTACCATCACAACGACTTTGCTTTGTAGTAGTTGCAACACGAACCACAACACGAACAGGAATCTACAAAATATTACCATCTTTGATCCCATCTGCATCTGCTTCAGTACTTGTAGTTGCAGGTGTCATAGGACATTTTTCAACACCCTACACAATATTGCACAGTCCTTTTATGACCAATACACAAGCATGGCCACTAACTAAAATACCATGATGCAAGAAAATGAGTGTATCTGAAAAAGTTGAAAAGAAGTAACCTGTCAAGTCGTGCTAAACCTGTAGAAGAATTCGAGACACTCATATTGTCAAACAAAAACCTATATATTTCTTTGGCATAAAAACACAAAATAGCATACACAAGCATTGCGATAATGCGCTCAGAGGCCAAAACGAGCTCAAATCACGATTTCAATGCCACTGAGCAAAGTAGTTTTGATCTCCTAATCACCTTGAGTATGCGCACCAAATCTCGTGCGATTTTGAGACTGTCACTGGAGAGGTGTTGACGATGCCATAGATGAAGCAGCGACTTGCTTTGATACCAATTGTTGGAGTTTGAGCTATGTGGAAGCACGCGAACAACACAAGGATGAAGAAGTTTGGACTAGAACACATAATACTAAATGTTTTACCACGAGAATGTACAAAGATAAGTAACTCGTTAGGGCTATAAGCATATATACAATCTGGGGGGAAACCCTCTTAAAGAGGGAAAAAAGTGCCCCAATGATCCTAGTGTGTTCACACACATCACTACCTAAATATATCAACACACACACACACACACACACATATATATATATATATATATATATATATATATATATATATATATAGAGAGAGAGAGAGAGAGAGAGAGATATATATATATATATATACATATATAGTAAAAAATTAGGTATGCAAAAGAAAGGAGGAATAATATAAAAGATAATGATTATAGAAGAATTTCAAAAATTTGTTACTGACAACAACAAGTACAAAGATGATGTTCACCCGTGCATCCATGAAAATGAGCAAGTCCACGTGTGCGTCTGTGCTTAATGGAAGGTTATTCGATCCTCATTGTCGAATTCCTCTTCAGCTAGAAGACATTAAGATGACAACACTTCCGTGACATGTGAAGTGATTGTAAACCTAGCCTCATTAAGAATTCTCATATTTCTCCTTTGAGACTACGAACCGATTGCCAAGTAAAGCTTAGCCTCATCCCAGGTCTCACAAATGGTGAGAAGAGCACCACCGCTCCATGTTAGCCGTTAAAATTGTCGTGATTCGGCCACATGTATGTTTCCTAGGTGAGGGCTATTTGCCATTCTTTGTGGGATGCCCATTTCTATGCTTTGGTTAGTGATTTACATTCAGATTTTTCTCAAAACTCAAGCGAGCCAACAAAACCTCAACAAAAAACAAAAAAGAAAAACACTTCACATTCTTGAATATTGATATTTTGCAAGCCATTACATTAAACCTGTGAATGTAATCACCAAAGTGCAGAGAGAGAGAGGGTCCAAATATATGATCTATATGGATGTAGAGAGAGAGAGAGGTCCAAATATATGATTTATATATGTATGTACAAATTTTACATGCGTGCTATTTCACAAAAAAATCTTGTTATATGAGAGTACACTTCTTCATGTCCATTAAGTGTTAGAGTCTCTCTCTCGGTAGCTCAACAGAAAATTTGTGCCGGCTCAACAGAAAATTTGAAGGAAGAAAAAAAGCCTTCTTTTTCTGAAACTTTTTGAAACTTTTTGAAATTTTGAGCCTAGACTCCTCAATCAACTTTCAATATCATCTTACGAGAAGACCAAGATCGCCACCATTGTTTAGTACTCTAGACTGATGATTGACTCATCATGACAGTCTTCCAAAGTTCTAGCATTCTAGTGTCACTTCATAGGGGTGAAGCACTGAGCCTATGTAACATCCACCCTCAATGTTCACTTGAAAGTGAACTAATCCCTTAACCCAATGTGAAGGTGTTCCATAGGAGCATGAAAATCATATCTTGGTAGTGCCTTTGTGAAGATGTCTACAACATTTTGGTTTGATGCACAATACACTGTATCCTTCACTTTATCTTCCAAACATTCCTATAGAGTGTGATATTGGATCTCAATGTTCTTGATGCAGGCATGAGAAACCGGATTCTTTTTTCTCACCAATCCACTCTCATTTTTGCACTTTATCTCCATCAAAATGTACACTCGAGTGCCAAATGATACATCTTTGGTCAAAGATAATGCCACTATAGGTTGCTTCTTATTCATCCAAGAGAATAATCACAAGCCAAGGGAGAAGGAATATCTATAAAGCAACTTTCTTGAATCCACATCTCAGTCCAATCCAAATCATACTATCAAACTAACTTGAGGTTTGATGGACTATACGAAATAATGAAGTTCACAATATGTTTCATATACCTTGGCATACACATTCAAACTTCCCAACGGTTCTCTCAAGGTTGATCTGAGAATTCAATTAGGACATAGACCACAAATAGATTAAGCTACCAATAAATAGATTAAGCTACCAACAAAAAGATTAAGGTATGGTGTTGCACAAATAGATTAAGCTACCAACAAACTTCTTTTTATCCTTCACATCAGTAGTTTTCAAAGTTTCTTCCCTTATTAACTTCAAATTCACATCCATTGGTCTAGTTGTAGTCTACACTCACCCAGCATGAATGCATTCAAGGTTTCTTGACCATGCTTTTATTGGGAGATGAAAATGTTTTTAGGATTTTTCCAAACCTCAATCCCCAAACGATTGTGCAAGAGACCAAAGTCAATCGTTTTAAACATGACACATATGGAACTACTACTCTTAATCATATCATGCAAGTCACATATAATGAGAACATCATCTACATATGGTACAATGATCACATGCTTACCACCATGCTCATAACAATAGAAATTTGCATACAAAGGAATCCTCGTGAAGTTGATAATTTCAAAAATCTAGGTAAGGGCATGTGATGGCCTTGAGTTAACACAAGTCCAAAATGGAGAAGTGGAAAGCGGCAAGAAGAAGAAGAAGAAAAGAAAATAAAAGAAAAAAGGGTATGAAAAAATCATGTAAGTGAACTTTAAGCAAGAAGTTAGAAGTGTATGGTAAAGTTGGAAAAACTCTAAAGGATGAAACCCACTCGTTAGCCATGTGACCAAGGGAAGATAGTCAAGAAACAAGGAAAAGACTTGAATGAAAACAAGGGGAACTTGCAAGAGATCAAAGAGAAGATCAAGTCAATTTTTTTTACCAAAGGTAGCTAGTAGAGATTGTGGAAAAAGTATGTTTTAGTGAGTACAAGAATACATATAACATTGAAAATGGTGTTGATGAGAAACAAAATAGGACACTAGTTCAAATGCCCCGCTGCATGCTTAAAGCTCAAGATATGCCAGATTCATTTTGGCCAAAAGAACTTAATATGGCTATATACATTTTAGATATATGTTACACAAAGGCACTGTATGACATTACTCCTCAAAAGTTACTCTAGTAAAAAAAACCTTTAGTTATGCATTTCAGAGTTTTTAGATGTTTTTATTATGGACATATACCTAAATCAAGAAGAACAAAGTCATGATAAAAAGGCAAAAAATGTGTTATCAGGATATAGTAAAGATTCTAAAGCATATAGACTTTGGAATCCAGAGACAAAGAAGATCATTGTCAAGTGTGATACTTGATGAGCAACCACACCTAGTGGATAACAAAGATAAATCCACTTATCTCATCAACCGGAGAAATAACTCACATTGTGCCTTCCCCTAAACAAGTGAAGATGGATAAGGAGCAAACCTCAGATAATAATATTCATCCATCAAAAAGCCAATTGGTTGTTGCCACATAGCTTAATCTACTACCAAAAGTCAACACAACAACTCTCTGATGATCATAATCCTCAAGTTGATGTTCTTGAGTCATCTCTATATAGATTGTGTAGATGAAAGAGAATTGAGGAGCAACAAAGAGCCTCATATCATATTGTCAATATGGCTCTTATGGCTGAAATTATGAAATTAATAAAAGATCCCACAACTTTGCACTCAAAAACCCCAAGTGAAGAGCGACAATGAAGGTTGAGTATAATAACATACTAAAATATGAGACTTGAGAATCAATTGATTTACTGCAAAAGAAAAATTAATAGGAATTAAGTGGATTTAGAAAACAAAATACAAAAAGCATATGGTACTTTAGATAAGTAAAAAGTTTGGCTTGTTGCACAAGGATTCTCACAAGTGGAAGGATTTGATGTCCAAGTGACATTTGCACGAACAACCCAAATGACTACAATTTGCATGGTACTTGCACTTGTTGTACAAAAGGTTGCATATATTTCATTTGGATGTACAATCAACATTTCTGAATGGATACCCCAGGGAGTAGGTATATGCATCTCAACCTTTAAGTTTTGAGATACTTCAAGGAGAGCACATAATTCGTAGACTTACGAAGACATTATATAGCTTTAAGTAAGCTCCATGGGCTTGGTGCAAATGAATTGACAATTTTCTCCAAAACATAGGCTTTCAAAGTAATTCTGATACCAATTTGTATGTTCTAAGAAAAGATAATCATCTAGTGGCCTTCATCTTGTATACAGATGATTTTATCATTATTTCATCAAACAAACTCGTGCTAGCTTGAGCAATGAGTTTGAAATGAAAAATCTCCAAAAATCTGTAAAGCTTTTGGGATGATGGCTTGCAAAGCCACTAACAAACCTCTTGAGGTAAATCTTAAACTTTAAAGAGAGGATGATATACCAAAAGTAGATGATAAGAAGTAGAGAAAGATTGTTGAGAGCCTTATCTTTTTGGGCAAGATTAGACAAGATGTCTGTTGTGTTGTTCGAGCACTGAGCAGGTTCTCTAACAAACCAAAAGTGATCCATTGGAATGCAAGCATGCTACCAATCCTCTTGGCAAGGGTTCAAGGGTAGTGCCCTCGATCCAACAATTAAAAAAATATTCCATGGAATATTCTCTATCAAATTAAAAAATCATTCATATTTATTACATGGGTTGCACTGACCGGAGCTATGTATTGGGATTATGCAAATATTGGTTATCCACATTTTACCACCCATGTCTAACCATCAACAAAAGGCCACACCCCTCTATTAACCTATACTAATATACATGACTTATGCACTATGCCAAATATCGAATTCAGCCAACATACCTCTATCTTGTAACACCCTATCTAGAGTTGTCTAGTTCACCATTTTACCTTGAGGATGCATGGGTGGACATCATCTGTGTACTTGTTGTTAGTAACAATTTATTGAAATTTAACACACACACATACATACATACATACATACATACATACATACATACATACATACATACATACATACATACATACGTACGTACGTACATACACACACACACACACACACACACACACACACACATATATATATATATATATATATATATATATATATATATATATATATATATATATATATATATATATATATATATATATATATATATATATATATATATATATATATATATATATATATATATATTGTTGGAGCAAGTCTATTACAAGCCTAAGTATTGGCTTGAGTCTCACAAAGTCATTAAAGAAGCTTCAAAATGAAGACTATGTAAAGTTCACTTGTGAACTACCTCTTGTAACTTTTGAAGAGTTTACTTAATGTAAAAGTAAGAGAATCTTAAGTGGTTGAGCCCACATGATCAAGAATGGAAAGAGGAGCCACGAATTCGTGATTTGTGGTAGGTAGAGAATCAAATCAATCATTGATTGATTGGAGAGTGATTGAGGGAAGTTAGCCTCCCAAACTCAACTATAAATAGATGGCAGTTTTAGTCGTGGTTAGAGAGACCCATGTGAAGACCTCCAAGAGCTGAGCTTTATGCCATATCAAGGTGTGATTACAAGGCACACATATGTATCAGTAAGTCATTGTATTGTACAAGCAATATACTTTCATTTTCATGATTATTTGAGTTCATCTTTCCATGTTCTTGTGATGTGTACTACTCACTGCCATTACTTCAGTTTTTCTCAGTCAGCTTGCAGAGATTGTTTCTCTGCACTTGGTTCATCATTTTCAGTGATTTAACTTGGTAAAGTTAGCTCTATAAGTCTACTATATGCTCACAAATTTTCATGTCATTTGGATGTTGGAATCTTCAGTTATGATCATTTGAAGTCAACAGGGTATGTTCATCTTCACTTCTCTGTCAGGTACCCGACTTTTTCAGTCATTTTGTCAGAGTCATTTCTCAGTGTTTACTCATCCAAATTCAGTGATTTTAAGCTTGTTGGATTCAGCTTACTGTCTAGTATAAGCATACAAATTTTCATGATCATTGGATTCTTACATCTTGAGTTATGTTAATTTTTTTACTCACTGTTCTATTTCTGTAGCAGCCCGTGAAAATCGGGATGATGTCATCACTTGTTAAAAGTCATTCTCAGTGTGTGGTTTGTTATTTTTGATGAGATTACTCTCTAAAGTTAGCTCTTTAAGCTACCTAGCCTTCCCCAAGAGGAATTAATCTAATTGCTGCTGTGCTCAGAGAATTATGTAAAACACTGGACAGGTGTATCAACCAAGAATAGCAAGTTTTCACCTCTGAGCTAACTCCAACTTATCTGTTTTGATCTATCTTTTTGAGAGTGATCTTCCAAGGTACATAGGGTGTCTAATACATCCATTGGCAAGCTAAAAGGGCCCACCATCTACTCCTGGAGTTCATTTGGCTGGTGTAGAGCAAAGATTTTTCAACACCTCTTCATCTTCAACACATACCTATCCATCTCTTCACAGTGGTATCAGAGCAAGGTTGGACAACATGGCAGATGGATTTCCTTCATCAATTGACAAATTGGATAGAGGTAATTACTCAGCTTGGTCATTAAGGATGGAAGCTTATCTCCAAGGTAGAAGTTTATATGGTTATGTGGCTGGAGATGAAGTTATGCCAAGTTTCAGGAACAAAAGTCAACCAACACAAGAAGAGCAAGAAAGATTGAGCACATGGTGCTCCAAGGATGCACTTGCAAGGTCTTATCTCCTCAACTCTATCTCAGATTTTTTGTTGCCTCACATTAGAAGTTGTAAGACATCTCAGGAAGTGTGGGATGCACTTGAAGCTTTCTTTTCTTCAAGTACTAAAGCTAGGAAGCATCAACTATGGCTGGAGTTCACAACTCTCAAGAAGGCTCCCAAACAAAATGTGACTGATTTTGTCACAAAGCTCAAGGACATAGCGGATCAGTTGGGAAGCATTGGAGAGGTAATAGATGAAGAGCAAATTGTAAGGCAGGTCATCAATGGATTGAAGGCAGATGATAAGTGGGAAGCATTCACTACAGCTATGGATTTGTACATGGACATGCATGTACCTGATTTCAACACACTCATTGGACAACTACTTACTCAAGAGGCAAAGCTTATCAAAAATGGAGAAAGCTCTAAAGGTAATCAATCCTCAGCTTTATACACGGATAAAAGCAAGTCTAAAGATAACAAAGGAAAGGCAAAGAAAGTGGATGATGAAGCAGGTACATATCAAGCTAACTATGCAGGTAGAGGAAGACATGGCAGAGGTAGAGGAAGAGGAGGTAGACAAGGCAGGGGGAGATCCCAAGACTCCAACTCATGTTCTATTTGTGGATTAACTAATCATACAACTGAAAATTGCTTTAGGAATTCCAGGAATCAAAGAGGCAGAGGATACAATAGAGGAAGTTATGGCTACTCAAGAGGAAGGTTCAACAACTACCATGGCAACTACAACAACTACAATCATTCAAACTATCAAGGAGGCTACAAAGGAAGGAGAGACTACAATAACTACACAGAAGACTCAAACAAAGAGGATTCATTATTGATCATGAACATGGCTATGCCACAAGGTAAATCTGATGAGCATGTTTTCTACATAGATTCAGGTTGTTCAAATCATGTGGCAGGAAATGTGGCACTCCTATCAGATTTAGAAGATCCAAGGAATAAGCATGAGGTACAAGCAGGAGATGATACAAAACATCCTGTGGAGAAAATAGGCAATGTCAAAGCACCTGATGGAAACATCAACCTACTCAGTAAGGTACTCTATGTCCCTACCATTACAAAGAATTTGATAAGTGTTGGGCAGATAGTAGAGAAAGGGTTGCAAGTCAGGTTCACAAAAGCAAGAGCATTTGTTGAAGATCCAAGTCAAGGATTCAGAAGAATTGCAAAAGGTGAAAAGACAGGTAGATTGTTCACATTTGAATTACAGGACACTAGAAACATTGCTCTCTTTAATTATGGTAGTCAGACACTCACAGAATTAGAAGTATGGCACAAAAGGTTAGCACATATTGGTGAAAGGTCATTAAAGCAAATCTGTAGGGACCAAAGTGTACTTGGACTTCCTAATTTGTCAAAACAACATATGATTTATAAGTGTAGTGCATGTCAATTTGGAAAGTCTCACAGGTTACCATTCATGAAGAAAGGTTATATGCATGGAGATCTCTTGGAGTTGGTTCATACAGATGTATGGGGACCTAGCAAGGAAGCTTCAATATCTGGATCAAGGTATTATGTTTCCTTTATTGATGATTGCAGCAGATGGACTATCCTATTCTTTATGAAACACAAAGATGAAGTTTTTTCATGTTTCAAAAGATATTTGGCTCTTGTGGAGAATCAAACAGGTAAATCACTAAAAAGGCTAAGGTCAGATGGAGGGGGAGAATACTTCTCCCATGATTTTGATTCTTTTCTTCAAGAAAGAGGAATCAAAAGAGAGGTAACTACAAGGTACACTCCTGAGCAAAATGGAGTGGCAGAAAGGAGGAATAGGACAATTGTTGAAGCTGCAAGGTCTATGTTAAATGAAAAGCGTTTACCTAATTACTTATGGGTTGAGGCTGTATCTACAGCCACTTACTTGATTAACAGGTTGCCTTCAAAATCCCTTGATGGGATGACTCCATATGAGGCTTGGAATGGAAGAAGGCCAAGCTTAGATCATTGTAAAATTTTTGGATGTATTGCTTTTGCTCATGTTCCTTCACAGGTTAGAGGCAAGATGGATCCAAAGGCAGAAAGGTGTGTATTTATTGGATATGACAACAATCAAAAGGGCTACAGGTTATACAACCCTACCAACAAAGGATTCTTGGTAAGCAGAGATGTAGTTTTTGATGAGAACAATTCATGGTATGAAGATTCATGCAAGAAGGTCAATTTACCATATGATCTTGAAGAAGATTTTCCAAAGCTTGGTAGAGAACAATCAAAGATTGAAGAACAAGACACCTCAGAGGATGATGAAGAATGTCAGATGGAAAAGATCAAAGCATGGAAGTCTAAAGGTAAAGCAAAATTGCAGGAACTTGGACATGAGGCAGAATCATCAAATCATGGCTTAAGAAGATCTATGAGGGAAAAGAAAAAACCAGAAAGGTATGGCTTTGACACCTCATTAGTAACTAAACATTCTATCTACATAGCACAGGACATAAACCAAGAGGAGCCATCATCATTTGAAGAGGCCAAAGCAAAAACAGAATGGAAGCATGCAATGAAGGAAGAGATTGAAGCACTTGAGGAAAACAACACTTGGGATTTGGTGCCCAAGACTTCATCCATGAAGGTAATAGGCTCAAGATGGGTCTATAAACTCAAGAAGAATTTTGATGGTTCCATTAACAGGTATAAGGCAAGGCTTGTGGCAAAAGGCTTTGCACAAACTCAGGGAATTGATTATGAGGAGACATTCTCTCCTGTGGCAAAGATGCCTACTATTAGGGTTTTGCTTAGTATTGCCTCTTCCAAGAATTGGAAGATACTTCAACTAGATGTAAAGAATGCATTCTTGAATGGTTGGATAACAGAAGAGGTATATATGGCACAACCACCTGGTTTTGAGAGTCAAGTTTATCCTGATTATGTGTGTAAACTTAACAAAGCATTGTATGGTCTCAAGCAAGCTCCAAGAGCTTGGAATTTCAGGCTTGTTTCATTCTTGCAGGACAAAGGCTTTCAACCAAGCAAAGCAGATCCTTCACTCTTTATTAAAAAGAGTAATTCCGAGGTCATCTACCTATGTGTATATGTAGATGATATTATATTGACAGGAAATGATGCAGATGGTATGAAGAAGATCAAAGATCAGATGAGAGAAGAGTTCAAGATAAGTGATTTGGGTTCACTTACCTACTTCCTAGGTTTGGAAGTTGTCTACAAAGATCATGGTTTGTTTCTCACTCAAAGAAAGTACATTAAGGACATGTTGGCAAAATTCAAGATGCAAGATTGTAAGATTGCAGGTACTCCAATGGAGGTTAATCACAAATTGAGCTCACATGAAGGTGAACTCATAGAGGACATCACATCATATCAAAGTCTAGTGGGTAGTCTCAACTATGCCACATTGACAAGAGTAGATATATGTTACAGTGTGAGTGTGCTAAGCCAATTTATGCACACACCAAGGAAACCACATATGGATGCTGCCAAAAGGATACTCAAATATCTCAAAGGAACCATAAATGAAGGACTTTACTATCCTTATGTATCTGATTTAGGTTTGAAGCTATTTTCTGATGCAGATTGGGCTGGCTCCAAGGAAGATAGAAGGAGCACTTCAGGTTATCTTACCTTTGCAGGTTCAAAGCTTATTTCATGGTCATCCAAGAAGCAACCCACAGTTGCTCTCTCTTCTACTGAAGCTGAATATAGAGGTCTTGCCATAGCTACACAGGAAGCTATGTGGATGAAGACATTGTTCAAAGATCTTGGATTGGAGTTTGGAACTCCAACTATTTTTGGTGACAATATGAGTTCTATTCATTTGGCTGCTAATCCTATTTTTCATGCAAGGACTAAACATATTGAAGTTCATTATCACTATGTACGAGAGAAGGTTCTAAGCAAAGAGATTCAAATATCATATGTGTCCACTCATCAACAATGTGCAGATATTCTAACCAAAGCATTGGATGGTACAAAGCTTTGCAAATTCAAGGCTATGATTGGTTTGCAGGTAATCTTGGAAGATTGAAGACCTCAAGCATACTTGGCTTGAGGGGGAGCTGTTGGAGCAAGTCTATGACAAGCCTAAGTATTGGCTTGAGTCTCACAAAGTCATTAAAGAAGCTTCAAAATGAAGACTATGTAAAGTTCACTTGTGAACTACCTCTTGTAACTTTTGAAGAGTTTACTTAATGTAAAAGTAAGAGAATCTTAAGTGGTTGAGCCCACATGATCAAGAATGGAAAGAGGAGCCACGAATTCGTGATTTGTGGTAGGTAGAGAATCAAATCAATCATTGATTGATTGGAGAGTGATTGAGGGAAGTTAGCCTCCCAAACTCAACTATAAATAGATGGCAGTTTTAGTCGTGGTTAGAGAGACCCATGTGAAGACCTCCAAGAGCTGAGCTTTATGCCATATCAAGGTGTGATTACAAGGCACACATATGTATCAGTAAGTCATTGTATTGTACAAGCAATATACTTTCATTTTCATGATTATTTGAGTTCATCTTTCCATGTTCTTGTGATGTGTACTACTCACTGCCATTACTTCAGTTTTTCTCAGTCAGCTTGCAGAGATTGTTTCTCTGCACTTGGTTCATCATTTTCAGTGATTTAACTTGGTAAAGTTAGCTCTATAAGTCTACTATATGCTCACAAATTTTCATGTCATTTGGATGTTGGAATCTTCAGTTATGTTCATTTGAAGTCAACAGGGTATGTTCATCTTCACTTCTCTGTCAGGTACCCGACTTTTTCAGTCATCTTGTCAGAGTCATTTCTCAGTGTTTACTCATCCAAATTCAGTGATTTCAAGCTTGTTGGATTCAGCTTACTGTCTAGTATAAGCATACAAATTTTCATGATCATTGGATTCTTACATCTTGAGTTATGTTAATGTTTCTACTCACTGGTCTATTTCTGTAGCAGCCCGTGAAAATCGGGATGATGTCATCACTTGTTAAAAGTCATTCTCAGTGTGTGGTTTGTTATTTTTGATGAGATTACTCTCTAAAGTTAGCTCTTTAAGCTACCTAGCCTTCCCCAAGAGGCATTAATCTAATTGCTGCTGTGCTCAGAGAATTATGTAAAACACTGGACAGGTGTATCAACCAAGAATAGCAAGTTTTCACCTCTGAGCTAACTCCAACTTATCTGTTTTGATCTATCTTTTTGAGAGTGATCTTCCAAGGTACATAGGGTGTCTAATACATCCATTGGCAAGCTAAAAGGGCCCACCATCTACTCCTGGAGTTCATTTGGCTGGTGTAGAGCAAAGATTTTTCAACACCTCTTCATCTTCAACACATACCTATCCATCTCTTCACATATATGTGTGTGTGTGTGTGTGTGTGGGTGTGTGTGTGTGTGTGTGCATATATATACATACACACACACACACACATATATATATATATATATATATATATATATATATATATATATATATATATATATATATATATATATATATATATATATATATATATATATATATATATATATATAGAGAGAGAGAGAGAGAGAGAGAGAGAGAGAGTAAGAAAGTAGTTATGCAAGAGAAAGGATAAATAATATAAAAGATAGCAAATATAGTAGGATAAATAGTTAGCAAATATATATATATATATATATATATATATATATATATATATATATATATATATATATATATATATATATATATATATATATATATATATATATATATATATATAGAGAGAGAGAGAGAGAGAGAGAGAGAGAGAGAGTAAGAAAGTAGTTATGCAAGAGAAAGGATAAATAATATAAAAGATAGCAAATATAGTAGGATTTCAAAAATTTGTTACTAACAACAACAAGTACAAAGATGATATCCACCCATGCATCCATGAAAATGAGCAAGTCCACGTCTACCTCTTTGCTCAATGGAAGGTTATTCGATCCTCATTGTCACATTCCTCTTCAACTAGAAGACATTAAGCTCACAACACTTTCGTGACATGTGAAGTGATTGTAAACCTAGCCTCATTAAGAATTCTCATATTTCTCCTTTGAGACTACGAATCGATTGCTAAGTAAAGCTTAGCCTGGCACAAATATAGTCTCATTACAAAGTATATATGATTAAAATTATAGCTATACAATTATATGATGCATAATTCATAAAAATTGTCCCTTAGATTAAAGGTCCCCAAATGCTTAGATGTAGTGATTCGGCCACATGTATGGTTCCTAGGTGAGGGTTGGATCCCCACCAAAGCTCTTAGGGCTGTTTGCCATTGTTTTGTGGGATAAGGGTGATCCCATGTGTACTAGATGCCCATTTCTAAGCTTTGATTAGTGATTTACATTCAAATTTCTGTAAAAACTCAGCGAGCCAACAAAACTGCAACAAAAAAAAGAAAACTTCGCATTCTCCAATATAGATATTTTGCAAGCCATTATATTAAACCTGTGAATGTAATCACAAAGTGCAGAGAGAAAGAGAGAGAAGGTCCAAATATATGATCTATATATGTATGTAGAAATTTTACATGCGTGCTATTTCACAAAAATCTTGTTATATGAGAGTACACTTCTTCATGTCCATTAAGACTTAGAGTCTCTTTCTAGCTCAAGAGAAAATTTGTGTCGGCTCAGATACGTTAAGTGGCATTGAGTCATAATTTCAGATATATGAAGAGTACTGTGTACACGAGGCTAAGTTGTCAATACACATTAGATTGGAATAATAACCTTCCAATCCACTGAAGGGAGTTTAGGGATCTGACACCGACTAAGTGGATGGGAGAGAGAGACAGAGACCAAAATGTCACCATGTGATAAGGTTAAGCTTTTGTCTCTGTATATCTGATACGTTAAATACATTGTTGCCTCCCTATTTGTGAGGAACAAGCGATGTATTTCTCACCCCCATTTTATCGTGGAAGTGTGCAAGAGAATGAAGATACAATTCAGAGACCATGCTTGAAGCTACAAGTCAGAGACCGTGCCTGAAGCTACAAATCAGAGACCCTTTCTGAGCTTGTTTGTGCCAAGGAAAGAGAACCATCAAGCAGCCTCTGCAACATTGTATGATGGGCACTATCGAGATTACTATAATGCAAGGCGAATTATGAACACTAAACAATTGATAGAACAGTAATTGATATGTGTACAAACGTCTCACAAAGCTATCCGTGACTGAGGCTTTCCTGCTAACGTCTGACAACAAATTTGAAGGAAAAAACAACAGAACAAGACATTGGCTGGAACCTTACGAAGTCTAGTGTGTGGGGCGGAGTGATCGCTGAGCTATGGAGCACTGGTGACTGTTGAAATCCGCCATGGGTTGCAGACGACAACAACGACTTGAACGACGACCGACAAACCTTCTTTCTTGGCAAGCTTCAAGCGCTAAGAGAGTATCTCCCTGCCACACTAGCTACCTCTGATAGCTAGAAGGACACGACAGCAGAGCTGAAGCTTAAGAGGTGTGGATCGCGTAGCAGAGATGAACGGCGATGTGGGAAATCTCGATGCAGTCCGTCGCGACTGATTGGGTCCATCGGCGATTGACTCCGTCGCGACTGATTGAGTCCATCGGCGATTGACTGGGAGTCCATCGGCGATCGACGACTGATTGAGGGTATCGGTCGTTTGACGATTGACGGGTGGGTGTCCATCGGCGACTGACTGGGGGCTTGGTAGGACTTGGAGACGCGGAGGACTCCTTGCGACGGACTGAAGGCCTGAGCATCCATCGTGGAAATCGAGGAGGCGCTTCGCGCGAGAGAGTCATATGCCAGACAAGCGACCGACAAACTGACGATTGACGGGGGGCGCAACTGACGACCAGCTGAGGTGGCGACCGACTCAGACTTTGACGATCGACAGGGGGGCGCGATTGATGACCGACTGAGACTGACGAGTGACAGAGTTTCGGGTCCCCGATTGACAGTTGATGAAGTGGTGCATCGCGATTGACAGCTGCGACGACTGTCCAGCGAGGTTCACGCTCGTGTCTAAGCGTCCATCGTGCGCGTCCAACCAACCTTGAAAGTTGCAACTTGTGCGAACATCAGCGCTGTCCCACGCTCAAGTCGTCATTCACGCAATTTGTTTTTATTTGCTATACAAAGTGAAGGATCATAAGCATTTAAGTCGTTAGTTCTCAAGCATACACAAAAGGGTTAATTCTCAATCACAAAAGGGTTAATTCTCAATTTTGCTCTTTTCTCGAGAAAGTGAGACGTAGCTTTAAAGAGGGTTTCCATAAGGCCTTTCAAGCAGGTTTCCAAAAGACTCGATTTCCAAGCAGGCTTCTCGCGCGCGGGGTTTTCACTCGTTGAGATTTAAGTTTTCAATCGGAGTGTCCCTCTTTTGTCATGGATTTGGCGACCCCCTCTCTTGTGAGAAGTAACCTGGCCCCTCCTCCCGGGGAGACCGATAACCTGGCCTCTTTGTTGGAGGGGGGTTCTTGTGCCGCCCTAGGGGCCTTCGAGAATGCTGAACCCCCCTTGGTCTCCCTCAATAGATCCGCAATTTTGTCAACTCAGGAGGAGCTCAAGAAAGTTTGCCTCGTCGGCCAAATGTTCGGCCCTAAGCCCCCGCTCGAAACTGTGCGACAGTGGCTTCGCAACGAGTGGTTCCCCCGCGGGCTAGTTGTTTGTAAGTGTCAGTTCTTACCGGCAAGCCACTTGCTGCTAGTCTTTGAAAATGAAGATATGGCGTTTTGAGCTCTTAGTGTCGGAACTTGGCAACTCGGCCGGGCGACCCTGTGCCTATTCAGATGGTCCCCTGATTTTACTCCCGACAAATCGAAATCGCTTCGGTACCCTCTCTGGGTTGAGCTCCCTAACCTGCCATACTTCTTGTACAACTTCGTGTGGGACATCGTTTCTCCTATCGGCAAGTCGTTGGCCTCACGCGAGGACATTGGTGGTCTCATTTATGAAGGTGCAAGACACTCGTTCAACGCTCGGTGGCACCCTCAAATCTGGGTTGAGGCTGACCTCAGTATGCCACTTCCATTGAAGATCAAACTGGACTTGGGCGAAGGGGATGTATGGGAGCAAGACATCAGTTACAAAAACCTTCCCAACGCGTGCTTTCGTTGTGGCCAACAAGGTCACAGGATCAAAGATTGCCCTTTGAGACGAAAAAGCAAGCGAAATCAAGAAGCCCCCAAAAATGCTCAAGATAGCAATGGAGCATTGAATCACTCGACGAAAGTAGAGGAATTCAAGGGTCCCCTTAATCTAGAAGCTGATGCAGACGGGTTCATCGAAGTCAGAAGAAGAAGGAAAAGAAGCCCTAGGGCAACCTCTGAGCGAAACAACATGTCAGTTACCCCCTCCAGCAACTTGTATTGCAATCTGGAAAAGGAAATCAATGAGTTTGACTACCCAGGTGGGAACCAACTTGAGGTGGACACCGACGTCAAAGGCCTAGAGATCCTTGACAGTAAAGAAACCTTGCAGGAGGGTTACACTACAAGCAAAGAAGACGGCTTTACTACTAGCAACGAAGATAACATGGATAGTGAAAGCTCCATCATCGGATCGACTATTCCGGAAACGGAGCTGAAAACGGTGCCCAGTTCTTCCCAGCAGGAGGCATCCCGCAAAGGAAAACAACCTATGGAGTTACCGTGGAAAAGCCCCCACAAGAACCTAATGCTAACCCGGGATACGATCCGAGCGAAAAAGAAAGATGAATCCAAGAAAAGAAAGGACAAAGCTCCCTCCCGCAAAGAGGGCTCACTACGACAATGATCATCATCTCGTTAAATGCTAGAGGGCTAACCGACCCTTCAAGAGCGATCATCATTGGTCAATGGCTTCGCGACATTAGCCTAAACCCAGATTTTATATGTATTCAAGAGATTAAAATTGACGGAGAAGACCTCCAGAAACGGCTTAGACATGTCTCCTCGACCCATGTTTGGATTTCAACGGCGCATCAGCGGGGGTCCGATGGAACGGTAATCGGTATTAATCAACTCTGGTTTGAAAAGCTTGAGAACTCCATTGAAGATGAATGCCATCGATGGATTGCTGTTTCTTTCGGTGCTCCCTTTTGTTTTACTTTAGTTTCTTTGTATGCCCCTAATGGGGAGTTAGAGAGACTTAACACTTGGGCCTCCTTGGACTCGCTCCCCCACAACGTGCTTATTTGTGGTGACTTCAACATGGTAGAGGACCCTATGGACAGATGGATGGGCAAGGGTAGGGTCATCGATAGTCGGGAGAAAGAAACGTGGGACAAAACTAAACTACACTTGGATTTGGTCGAATTCAAAGACTCGAAGGGCTTTTCCTGGTCAAATCTCCAAGCAGGCGAGGACCTGAGGAAAGCTAGACTTGATAGATGCTACATTTCTCAGAGTTTTACTCATCAATGGGGCCACCCTTCCCTCTCACAACGCACCGACCTCACCATCTCTGATCACTACCCGATCGTCATCACTTTTCAACCCCCCACCAAGATCCGTAAGGCTCCGTGGTTCCATGCCAGTGTGCCCTCCTTCTCTCTCCCCTCCGTCCATCAAGAAATTTCTGATGTGTGGAAGGAGGCATTCGCCTCTGGCTTGTCCCCAGCCAAGTGTTGGAGAAGTGCGGTCGATAAGCCACGACAGATCATGATTAGATCCAGGAAGATGCTTGAGACTGTGCGGCGGGCTCGTAGAGAAGCTCTATATCATAGACTCTGGCGGCTCGAGGAGGAAGTGAACAATTCACTCTCTGCTTCATGCCTCTATCTCTGAAGCCAAAATCATTGAGGTCATTGATGCCCTCCCCTCAGGTAAAAGCCCGGGACCCGACGGGCTCACTAATGAGTTCTTTAAATCCTTCAAGTCGGTGGTTGCCACCCCTCTTCGTTTGGTTTGGCAAGAGGCACTCAAGTTTGGCGCGCTTCCTTCTTGTCTCAACAATGGCATTATCAAGTTAGTACACAAAAAAGGGGATAAGAACAGAATAGAGAACTGGCGTCCCATTACAATGCTCCAAACAGGATACAAGATCATCGCCAAAGTCATTGCCAACAGAATCTCTTGCCACTTGAGAGCGTGGCTAAGCCAGGACCAAAAAGGTTTCATCAAAGGCAGGTCAATTTTGGAAACCATTATAGATATCTGGGAAGGTCTTGAATTTGCAAATGAGTCTAAACAAGAAGTAGTTTTCCTCAAGATCGACTTTGATAAAGCCTACGATAGGCTAGAATGGGACTATATTCTACAGTCGCTACAAGATCTTGGATGTAGTCAGAAATTCACCAAGATGATCGCGACCCTTCTCGGAAACGCATCGACCCAAATTAACATTAATGGAAATCTTTCAAAGGTGATCAAACTTAGAAGATCTATCAGACAAGGGTGCCCATTGGCTCCCCTTCTCTTTGCCATTGCCACGGAAGGGCTTAGCAGGCTGGTGGAGCATCAGGTGGAAGCTGGTAACATTAAAGGCCTTCGTTTGCCGCATGACCACAATCAGATCACCATGAGACTTTTTGCCGATGATATGAACGCTTTTGTGCACAATGATAGTACCAGCCTTGAGACGTTCTGGAAGTGTCTTGCTACTTTTTGTGAAGCCTCTGGATCCATAAACAACCACTCTAAGACCGCCTTTAGAGCTATTGGTGGGTCACAGCCCGACCTTCTCATTGATCATGGCTGTCAAATCATTCCGTAGGGCCAAATTTTTCGGCTTCTTGGGATTCCCTTGGGGTTTGGCGTCTCTATGGAACAGCGGTGGAACTGGGTGCTTGCCAAACTCGAAAACAAGCTTAACTATTGGAGAGGTATGCAAATCAATCTTGCTGGTCGTGCTATGGTTATCAACACGTTCCTCTTATCTTCTACCATTTATTTCCTTTCTTGTTGGAGACCGAAAGAGCATGATCTGTCCAAACTGGATAGTATTTGTAGAAACTTCCTTTGGACGGGCGACCACAATAGGAGGGGGGTGCCTAAAATCAAATGGTCCATCTGCACCAGCCATAGAGATAGTGGGGAACTTGGTATCTTGGACATTGGGTGCATGGCTAACAAACTGTCGGCCAAATGGATGATTAAGGCTTGGTGCAACGGGGAGGCCTCGTGGGCCAAGCTGATCTTCAGAAACAAGAATGAGTTGGCGCTCATGGGTTTCAAATTGGAAGAATCTTGACATCTTGACCTTGCTGTTTTCCCCGATCCCCGTCTTCCCGAAAGGCTCTAATCTGGTGTGCTCCCTTTGGAAGAGTTGGAATAAAGTCAAAAGCTTCACAAGAATAAGTGAAGACTGGAAGTGGGCTGCCGGTATCAGACAAAACGACTCTATCTGGTTTCCGATCCATGGCATCCGGAGTGTGGAATTTTGGAACATTCAAAATGCCAAGAAGCTATGGAACAAAGGCTTCAAAAAATGGAAACATCTCTGGAAACAAGACACCAACCGCTGGATCAACTTTGAGGATATTGACCCTAGCATCAACATTTCGCATGAAGAATGGAACACTTTGCAAAGCAGATGTCTCGCCTGGGACCGACACAAAGTTCGCCTTCTCATGGGACACGACATGTCGAGCTCGCTTGGTCTCAAATGGCACAATGGGAATAGCCTATCAAAAATCCCGAACATCAAAGAAACGATCGACTATCAGGTTAACCTCAACAAAAAGTGGTGCCTGTCATGGACGCGGCTTCGGTGGGACATGAAGTTCATGGCTATCTGGCACCCCCTCATAGAAATCAAAAAGTATGTCCTCTTATGGCAAATTCTTCATCATGGAATCTGGACCAACCTTAAGGCTAGCAAAATTTGTGGGATCCCTCCCTGGTGCAAACGCTGCCACCGGTCTATCAAAGATGTTTCACACATCTTCTTTACCTGCCCCAACTCCAACAGACTCTGGCAGGTGGTTGGAAAGAGAATTAGACTTCAAAAACGTCTCAGTTGGCAGCAAGCCCTGCTGGGAGAAGCGATCGGCTGCTCCGCGACTCTCTGGAACGCCATCAGAGGGGAGGTCCTATGGAAAATCTGGCGGGAAAGATGTGCTTTCAACTTCGGTGACTCCCCCAAGGAGTGGTCAATTGAGAAATCGTTGTTCCTCCTTGGCAAAAGGATTGTCAACTGTAAAAAATCCCCCCCCTTTAGGCATCATCAAGTACTCCTTTTGATCGATAACAAGCTTAAACCCAAGTGGGCCCCACATGAGGGTGATGAGAGGGTAATTAACCTTCTTTGTAATGTCATCTAAGCTCTGTAAAAGCTTCCCCTGCCTTGTGGGATTTGGGGGGTCCCGTGGGCACTAGTCCCCTTCTCTTGTACCTTTCTTTATTTAATTCAAGTCCGGGAGAGTAGGCTATTGCCGAACTTCCTTTATATTAAAAAAAAAAAAACAACAGAACAACTACCAAAGTGTTTAGATGTATAGAGGTCTCCAAGATGTAAATGAGTGTTTATGAGCACTCTAATGTGAGCAGTTGCATCACCAAAATAACTCAGAATGCCACCCAAGGAATGTGATAGTGTTTATAAACACTAACATTTGAAATGCATCATCAACGCTCCAAGTGACTGTCTAAGAACATGAAAAAAGTAGCCAAGAACAAAGGGTGGGTAGGAGGGAAAATGAGAAAATGGGATAGGAGAATGATGAAACAAGGGTGGGAGGGTGGGGAATGGGCAAAAATTAGGCCCAAAAACTCACATATATATATATATATATATATATATATATATATACATATACATATACCTACACACTCACATATATACATATACATACACACTCACATATATATACATCCATGCATTCATATATACATATACATACACACTCACATATATATACACACTCACTCACATATATACACATATTACATACACACATGCATATGCATACGTACATACACACACATATGCGAACACACATATACATACATACATTTACACACACACACACGTATACATACACACATGCATATGCATACATACATACACACACATATGCATACACATACTCACATACATATTACATACACATGCATATGCATATACATACATGCACATATATGCATACTCACATGCATATGCATTACATACATACACACACACACGTTTGCATACACATACTCATATATGTAAAAATAGGAAAAAAAATAGAATGTGTAAATATTCTAATCAAATGTATATAAACATTAGAGAAAAAATCAAAATATATAAAGTATATATAATTAAATATTTAAAAAATAGATCTTAGATTTTTTAGGGTATATATATATATATATATATATATATATATATATATATATATATATATATATATATAATCTAAATATATAAAAAATAGATCTTTAGAGTGGGCATGTTCAATTAATTCTCATGTACACACACACAGGTATACATACATACATGAATATGCATACATGCATACATACACACATATGCATACTCACATGCATATGCATACATACATACACACGTATGCATACACACATGCATATGCATGCATGCATGCATTCATATATACATATACATATACATACACATTCACTCATATATATATATACATACACAATCACATACATATTACATACACACATGGGATAAGATGGCATCTTCACGTACACCTTGGGATGCTCATGACCATTACGACTCCAAGATATATCGTATATGTGATGGAGCTCCGGTGATGGATGCGGCCAGAAAGTCAATGTGTCAATGCATGCGACAGCTTTACTCCATACACGTTGGACATTTTGTCATGATGGAATAGAGTGAACATGATAAAGTTTCCAAAAATTATATCACAGAGTCGATCTATCAAGAGTACCGGCCAGCACCTGGACATCCTACTGTCAGTTCAGAGTGGATTCAGCACATGACACATGAGATGATGTCCCATCGATGGTCCGAGGCTCGTGATGCTTTCAGAGTAGGCTTACTGAAGTCTATATGATAGATGTTGAGGAGTGGGAATCGATTTATCATGAGTAGCAAGATACTCTTGACCGATATCATCAGCAACGAGACACGACATCCACACATCTAGATACGACTAGACTGTCACATTGGGTAGCGACAGATACGACACTATGCATTAAGAGTTTGTAAGTATCATTTTGATTATTGGATTTGTTTGTGTTAAGCATGTCGTATATGTTCATCTAACGTTTTGCATATTTATTACAGGAGTTGGTAGTGGATCGTCCTCTAACGTGAACCGAGGAAGCTCATGGATATCCTCATGGATCGGTTGCACCATTGGAGGACTTGGAGGAATGCGGTGCAATCATTTAATGGGAGAATCTACGATGAGGTGAGGTTATAAACTTGGTTTGGTGTTTTAAGTTATTGCTTATAAACATCATGTCAATTTATCTCATTTCATGCACATGCTTTGTTGCAAGACTGTAGGTATAAAGGTTTTTTATTCCTCTGGGCATATGTATAGCAGTGTTTTGCCATAATTTTGTATTACACTCATATATGAAAATGGTGCACCATAATTTTGTATTCGGTTCCTATATGATAGTGCTTTGCCACATTTTGTATTTCGCTCATATATGACAATAGTTTGTCACACTTTTATACATGGTTCATTCATGGAATATATATCTCTTTATCACACTTTTACACATGGTTCATGGTTCATTTTGCTCATCTCTTTTGTGTCTGATAATTTTTTGTTTTATCATATCGTGTTTTGGTTGTCGGCAATCTAAACAGTGTTGGAAAGATGGATGGATGCTCCAAGAGACTGAGTAGGTACTGCTAAACCTGCTTTGTACCAGCCCTCTTTTGCTTCAGAGTTGATAACTAAACCTCCTTATCTTTCCAATGACACCATAAAATATCCTATGTACTTTAGAAATGATGTGTGCAATGATTGAATCAAAACACATACCTTTATAGTTCACAAACTCAAGAAAACCTTCTATTTTTGTCTTGATACCTGCTGGGTATTTTGCTCAGTATGACCAACACAGTAGCAATTGGAAAAATTTCTTTTAGGGGTATCTAATTAGCTTAGCAAGCTACCTATTCCAAGTGGAACGATGTAAAATGATAAACTATGCTAAGAGAAATCAATTTAGCAAGTTAAGCTATACCCCTGACTTTTTAGGACTGTAGCAGAAAATGACTAGAGATCACCTCAACGCAGATTTCTCCAAAATGGCTGAATAGAATGTCTTCAAACTTTGACAGCATGTAGATTACTTCTAGCTGAATCCAACAAGCTTTGAATCACTGAATTTGGTGAAGAATTGACGGAGATATGCCCTTGTCAAGTTGACAGACTTTTGAGTGGACTAACAGATAACTCAGAGATGGACAATGTGAATGTATGTATTAATGAACATTTGTATACAACTCCATTGGCATGAATATCATTGCCAAATGGTGTAGAGAGGTTTGGGCTAGAGTGTAGACCTCACACACACTCAAAAATCAGTAATGCTAGGCTCGGGAGTACTCTCTCTTGCCCGTGACTTTTCATGTCCATTTTTATAGGAATAAGTAAAAAATTTGAATTCAAATTCAAACTTTTGGCTCCCTATGATCAAGCTCCTTAATGCTTGGAGATGTTCTTTCAATCAAACAACTAATTTTTCTACGAATCCGTTTGGTAGGTGATTACAAGAGATTCCAAGTCAATTTGACTTTTACAATGAGGTAAAGTGGTAATTAACCACTAGCATATGTTCCTATGCTTCTTCATGTATGTATAGACTTCAATGCATCCTTTGAGCCAAATGTGTAGGCTTGTACTTTACACCAACAGCTCCCTCTCAAGCCAAACATTTTGGCTTAAGTCTTCATCTTCAATCTTCAAGTATATCCTGTAATCCAATCATGGATTTGAACCTGCAAAGTTTGGTTCCATCTAGAGCTTTAGTCAACAAATCTGCAAGTTGCATGTTGGTTGATACATAGGTTAGTTGAATGTCCTTGCTTATCAATTTCTCTCTCACATAATGGTAATGGACCTCTATGTGTTTGGTCCTAGCATGATGAATAGGATTAGCTGCAAGGTGAAGAGAACTTGTATTATCTCCAAAGATAATTGGTGACCTAGTATATAATCCCAATTCTGTATACAAAAGCTTAATCTATATTGCTTCTTGTGTGGCATTAGCTAGCCCTCTATATTCTGCCTCTGTGGAAGACAAAGCAACAGTGGGTTGCTTCTTTGAAGACCATGAAATTGGTTTGTCACCTGCAAAAGAAATATATCCAGAAGTGCTCCTCCTATCATCCTTGCATCCTGCCCAATCTGCATCTGAATAAATTTTGATATCAATATTTGAAGTGTAAGGGAAATACAAACCATGGTTCTGTGTACCCTTGAGATACTTCAAAATTCTCTTGGCAGCCTCTAAGTGAGGTGTCCTTGGCTTGTGCATAAATTGACTTAGCACACTAACTCCATATGCAGTATCTATCCTTGTTAAGGTAGCATAGTTCAAGCTATCCACCATACTTTGATAGCCTGTAATGTCATTGACTTCATCACCTTCATGGGCACTTACCTTTAGGTTTACCTCCATTGGAGTGCTTGCTACTTTGGCATCCTGCAAGTGAAACTTCTTCAACATATCTTGTATATACTTTTTTTGAGTAATATATATCCCTGAATTGGTGTAGACTAATTCAAGTCCCAAAAAATACTTCAATAGACCAAGGTCATTGATCTTGAACTCCTTCATCATTTGACTTTTGATATATCTGATTCCATTGACATCATTACCTGTAATGATGATGTCATCAACATAAACACAAAGATATATTACCTCTGAATTACTTCCCTTGATGAGCAGAGAAGTATCTGCCTTTCTCATGATAAATCCTTGGTCTTGGAGGTATGTAGTTAACATGTAATTCCATGCCCTAGGTGCCTGCTTCAATCCATATAAAGCCTTTTTTAATTTGCAGACATATGTTACCTTCTTAGGGTCCTCATAGCCAGGAGGTTGTGACATATATACCTCCTCTGAAATCCATCCATTCAAGGAAGCATTCTTGACATCCAATTGGTACATATTCCAATTTTTGATGCAGCCACACTTACCAACACTCTGATGGTTGGCATCTTGGCCACATGTGAGAATGTCTCCTCATAGTCAATGCCTTGGGTTTGTGCAAAACCCTTGGCTACCAATCTGGCTTTGTACCTATTAATTGTGCCATCAGAATTTCTTTTAAGCTTATAGATCCATCTGGATCCTATTACCTTCATTGAGTCCTTCTTAGGTACTAACTCCGATGTGTCACTCTCTTTGAGTGCATCAATCTCCTCATCCATAGCTTCTTTCCATTTTGATTTGGTTATTGCTTCTTCATATGATCCTGGTTCTTCATTGTACAAATCTTTGGCAAGATAAACAGAATGTTTAGTAACAAGAGATGTATCATACCCAAATCTGATAGGTTTCTTGCTTTCTCTTTGTGATCTTCTAACTCGTTGAGTTGAGGATTCAGGTATGTCTTCAAGCTTCTTCATCTTCATTTTGCCTTTGGACTTCCATGCTTTGAATTCTTCAAGATTGATAGTAGTTTCATCATCTGAACTTGAGTCTTCATTCTGAATAGGTTCCTCCTTTGTAAGACTTGGAAATTCCTCTTCCAAATCATAGGGTAAGTTAACCTTCCTGCATTCATTCTCATACCAAGAATCATTTTCATCAAAGACAACATCTCTACTTATCATGAATCCCTTATTGATAGGATTATAAAACCTGTAACCTTGTTTATTTAAATCATACCCAATAAAGATGCATTTTTCAGCCTTTGGGTCTAGCTTACCTCTTATCTGAGAAGGAATGTGTACATATGCTACACATCCAAATATTTTGCAATTGTCAAGTGAGGGTCTCTTACCATGCCATGCTTCATAGGGCATCATGCCATCAAGAGACTTAGATGGTAACCTGTTTATGAGGTAAGTGGCAGTAGAAACACTCTCTGCTCATAGATAGTTAGGTAACTTTTTCTCATTAAGCATAGATCTAGCTGTCTCAACAATTAATCTATTTCTTCTCTCAGCTACCCCATTCTGTTCAGGAGAATACCTTGTGGTTATCTCTCTTTTGATGCCTATGTCCTGCAAGAAGTCTTCAAATTCATTAGAGAAGTACTCACCTCCTCCATCTGACCTTAGCCTCTTCAAATTCCTTCCTGTCTGATTTTCAACTAGTGCAAGATTTTTTTTTAAGCAATTAAATACCTTATCCTTGTGCTTCATGAAGTATAATACAGTCCATCTGCTATAATCATCAATGAAAGATACATAGTACCTTGAACCTGAGACTGAGGGGTCTTTGCTTGGTCCCCATACATCTGTGTGGACAAGCTCTAGGTAGTCTTCATGCATGTATCCTTTCCTTGAGAAGGGTAACCTGTGAGACTTCCCAAATTGACAAGCACCACACTTATAAATCATATGTTGCTTGGATACATTAGGTATCCCAAGCACACATTGGTCCCTGCACATTTGTTTCAAGGTTCTTTCTCCTATGTGCCCTAACCTTTTGTGCCAAATCTCAAGCTCTGAAAGTGTCTGATCTTTATAACTGTATAGTGCAATGTTCTTTGTACCTTCTAACTCAAAAGTGAAAAGTCTACCTGATTTTTCTCCTTTAGCAATCCTCTTGAACCCATGTCTTGGATCCTCCACATATGCTCCATATTGGTTAAATCTGACGTGCAAACCTTTCTCCACAATCTGACCAAACACTCATCAAATTTTTGGTAATGGTTGGTACATAGAGTACCCTGCTCAACAAATTCTTATTTCCATCACAAGTCTTAACATTTCCAACTTTAACTACAGAATGTTTTGTGTCATCACATGTTTGGACTTGATGCTTATCTTTTGGTTCCTCAAGATCGGAGAGTAATGCTACATTGCCAGCCACATGATTTGAACATCCTGAGTCAATGTAGAATAAGTGGTCATCATTTGTACCTGATTTTGAAGTCATGTTCATGATTAGAAGAGAGTCATCTTGCTCCTCTGTGTAGTTGTTGTAATCCTTCCTGGATTTGAATCCTCCTTGGTAGTTGCCATTGTAATTATTGTTGTAGTTGTTGTTGTAGTTATTTTTGTAGCTTTGGTGATGGTTGAATCTACCTCTTGACTGTGAGTAGCCACCTCTTTCATATCCTCTTCCTCTCTGATTCTTGTAATTCCTGAAACACTCATCTGTAGTATGATTTGATAGACCACAAATGTTGCATGGTGAGGAGTTATAAGATCTCCCCCTACCTTGCTTACCTCCTCTGTCCCTTCCTCTTGAAGATCTACCTCTCCCTGCATAGTTGGCTTGAGAAGTAGAGCCTTCATCTTCCACCTTCTTGCTTTTGCCTTTATCTTTAGACTTCTTATCAGTGTATAAGGCAGAAGAGTTATTACCTTTGGATGTATCTCCATTTTTGTTGAGCTTTGCTTCATGAGTAAACAATTGTCCCATGAGAGTTGTAAGATCTGGAGTGTGCATGTCCATGTAAAGATCCATAGCAGTGGTGAAGCTTTCCCATTTGTCATCAGCCTTGATCCCATTGATCACTTGCCTTACAATCTGTTCTTCTTCAATCTCTTCTCCTATGCTTGCTAACTGATCTACTACATCTTTAATCTTGGTCACAAATTCTCAAACAGCTTGCTTAGGTTGCTTCCTTAATGTTGTGAATTCAATCCACAACTGATTTTTCCTAGCCCTTCTGTTGGAGGAAAAATATGATGACAAGGTTTCCCAAGTCTCTTGAGATGTCTTACAATTTCTAATATGTGGCAAAAGAAAATGAGATATAGAGTTGAGTAAATAAGACCTTGCCAATGCATCCTTAGCACACCATGTGTTGAGCCTTTCATGTTCTTCCTTGGTTGGTAGTCCTCTTGTTTTGAATGAGGGCAATTCCTCATCTCCTGAGATATATCCATAGAGACTCCTTCCTTGTAGGTAGGTCTTCATCCTTAGAGACCATGCTTGATAGTTGTTCCTATCCAATTTATCAATGAATGAAGGAAAACCATCTCCCATTTTACCTTAGTTAGCTCTGATACCACTGTTGGAAAGATGGATGGATGCTCCAAGAGACTGAGTAGGTGCTGCTAAACCCGCTTTGTACCAGCCCTCTTTTGCTTCAGAGTTGATAACTAAACCTCCTTATCTTTCCAATGACACCATAAAATGTCCTATGTACTTTAGAAATGATGTGTGCAATGATTGAATCAAAACACATACCTTTGTAGTTCACAAACTCAAGAAAACCTTCTATTTTTGTCTTGATACTTGCTAGGTATTTTGCTCAGTATGACCAGCACAGTAGCAATTGGAAAAATTCCTTTTAGGGGTATCTAATTAGCTTAGCAAGCTACCTATTCCAAGTGGAATGATGTAAAATGATAAACTATGCTAAGAGAAATCAATTTAGCAAGTTAAGCTATACCCCCAACTTTTTAGGACTGTAGCAGAAAATAACCAGAGATCACCTCGACGCGGATTTCTCCAAAATGGCTGAATAGAATGTCTTCAAACTTTGACAGCATGTAGATTACTTCCAGCTGAATACAACAAGCTTTGAATCACTGAATTTGGTGAAGAATTGACGGAGATATGCCCTTGTCAAGTTGACATACTTTTGAGTAGACTAACAGAGAACTCAGATATATATATATATATATATATATATATATATATATATATATATATATATATATATATATATATATATATATATATATATATATATATATATATATATATATATATATATATATATATATATATAGAGAGAGAGAGAGAGAGAGAGAGAGAGAGAGAGAGAGAGAAAGTAGTTATGCAAGAGAAAGAAGAAATCATATAAAAGATAAGAAATATAGTAGAATTTTAAGAATTTGTTAGAAATCATATAAAAGATAACAAATATAGTAGAATTTCAAGAATTTGTTACTAACAAGTAACAAAAAAAAAAAAAAATATATATATATATATATATATATATATATATATATATATATATATATATATATATATATATATATATATATATATATATATATATATATATATATAAAGAGAAAGTAGTTATGCAAGAGAAAGAAGAAATCATATAAAAGATAACAAATATAGTAGAATTTCAAGAATTTGTTACTAACAAGTACAAAGATGATTTCCACCCGTGCGTCCATGAAAATGAGCCAATCCACGTCTGCCTCTTACATCCTCATTGTCACGTTCCTCTTCGCCTGGAAGACATTAAGATCAGAACACTTCCGTGACATGTGAACTGATCGTGAACCTAGCCTCGTTAAGAATTCTCATATTTCTCCTTTGAGACTACGAACCGATTGCTAAGTAAAGCTTAGTCTGGCACATATAGTCTCATCGCAGGTCTCACAAATGGTGAGAAGAGCATCACCGATCCATATTAGCCGTTAAAATTGTAGCTATACAATTATATGATGCATAATTCATTAAAATTGTCCCTGAGATTAAAGGTCCCCACATGCTTAGATGTAGTGATTCGGCCACATGTATGTTTCCTAGGTGAGTGTTGGACCCCCACCAAAGCTCTTCGGGATGTTTGCTATTGTTTGTGGGAGAAGGGCGGTCCCATGTGTACTAGATGCCCATTTCTATGCTTTGATTAGTGAAATACATTCATATTTCTCTTAAAACTCAAGCGAGCCAACAAAACCCCAACAAAACCCCAACAAAAAGAAACACTTCACATTCTTCAATTTTGATATTTTGCAAGCCATTATATTAAACCTGTGAATGCAATCACAAAGTGCAGAGAGAGAGAGAGGTCCAAATATATGATCTATATATGTATGTAAAAATTTTACATGCGTGCTATTTCACAAAAATCTTGTTATATGAGAGTACACTTCTTCATGTCCAAAGTGTTAGAGTCTCTCTCTAGCTCAACAGAAAATTTGTGTCGGCTCAGATAAGTTAAGCGGCATTGAAGCATAATTTCAGATATATGAAGAGTACTGTGTACACGGGGATAAGTTGTCAATACACATTAGATTGGAAGAAAAACTTTCCAACCCATTGAACGGAGTTAAGGGATTCTACATCGACTAAGTGGATGGAGAGAGAGAGAGAGAGAAAGAGAGAGAGAGAGAGAGAGAGAGAGAGAGAGAGAGAGAGAGAGAGAGAGAGAGAGAGAGAGAGAGAGAGAGAGAGAGAGACCAAAATGTCATCCTGTGAAAAGGTTAAGCTTTTGTCTCCGTATATATCTGATACGGTTAAATTTTGTGTTAGTAGTATATTGCACTGATCTTCACAAAAATATCTCAATAAACTGTAAATTGCCGTTGTCAAATGTTAAGATTTGCACCTCTGCCATGGGTATCTGCAAGGCTGCTTCAGGAAGTACATGCTGCTGCACATGATTTCTTCCAACCTTGACCATCATTCAAAGGGTTGGGAACAGCACGCATGATCCACCGCCTCTCTTATGTAATATGCCCAAAATGTGGGGTTCCTTTTCCAGAAAAACGATCATTTGGTCCTCATAAAACTGAACCTGAATTCCTCTGAGTGCCTCATACTACAATCCCAACAGGACATAGTAAATGATGGTCGTTGGCAATGCAACCAACATGCCAAATATGACTCTGTCACCAATCCCATAATTCTGTTAGTTGAGAATGTGAGCTCATATGTAAAGTAAAATGACATGGAAATGCATAGCCCTTCAGAAAGAGCTTGAAATCTGTGGCAGATTTCAAGATGAAGTAAACAATTTATGGAGCAGATGACAAAGATGAGCATAACATACGCTGTGCTTAGAATATCAGGGTGCAAGTCATATTCCCTTGCAAAGACGAAAGGAACAATGCCTTGTGGAAGCGCTGCCTGAAATCACAAGTCCTTGCATTAGCAGGACACTAGCAACACTAGCAACACAATGTAACAGACATTTTAAAAATTCACTTCAAGCAATGTAGATTATGGAACAGATCATGCATTCAATAATCATACAGAAGAGACTTTACCTGAACAATGGCAGCATGTAAGGAGACACCCCGCAATCCGACCACAAGGGAGGCGGCCGCCATAACAGCAGGCCCAGACAAGAATCGAACAGCCATTGCAAAGGTTGCGAGTCTTGTACCACAGGCTATAAGCCGAGGCTGAAGTGCCATAAACAAACCTGAGACAGCATAAAACATGAGATACTCTATCAAATCCAGACTATTAGTATGCCTCGCACCAGCACAAACTCCTGAGTTCATACCCAAACTAAACATCGCCATTCCGAGACCAGCATCTGATATTAAACTTATTGAGCCCGCTATCATTTTGGGCATGGTAACATTCCACCTGAAATTATACAAAGTCATTACTGAATCTAAATCGTTTCCTCTTTGAGTCAAAACTGAAACTTTCACATCTCTTTAAATGCATGGATTAAGTATGCACTTTGACATGCATGGATATAGTCAAAAATGGGAAAACCCCAAGAACATACAGGCTTGAGATCCTGAGTGTGTACATGTGGATGTCAACACATGTACATGTCTCTATAAATGCATGAATCTAAGCATGCACGACAGGCATACATGCCTATGTACAATGAATAACTACCTACGTACACATCAATGTGCCAACAGGGGTAGATAGACAAATAAATAGATAGCTAGATCCATCCATACATAAGTATACATACCATGCATTCAAGTTTGCAACCAAGCCTAGCTCGAGCACACTTAGATAGAATAAATAACACATATTTAAATACAACATACACCATACGCACCCACATACAATCAAAAGACCACATACACAGAAAGATGCATGGGTACAGATGTAACACATGCAGACAAATGTCCATACAAACATATGCACCTAAACAGACATGTATGCATGGATGAGAACATACATAAATACATATGCAAGTTTGTGCGCATACATGTGGATATACATAGACACAGAAATATATATGCCCACATAAAGATGTACATGAGAGGGCAATACATGCGTACATACATACACATAGACATACATATATGTGTAGAGTAGTACACACTCTCACAAAGTGCATGCATGCATATGTATATATAGCAGATGCAAAGTCGCACCAGAAGCATTGCAGACACATGAAAATTTTCCCAGTGGTCCACATAAAATAATTACCTGAACGCAATCAGAGACCAAACAATTCCAAGCAAACTGGAATATGTATTTGGATTTTGCAGAAGCTTTCGGCCAACCATCCGTAGGATGAGCTTTGCAAGAACGGGAGCTGCAGGCATCTCTTGAGGTTTTGCATGACCTTGTATTTTGGGAGAGACGGCACCAATGGAGGACTTGGATATGCTCTGTCTGTGTTTCTCTGCACCGCCACCTGCTTCACCGGGAAATTTAGCTCTGCTACCGAAACTAAAATCTTCACCGACATAGGTAGCTGGTGGATTAAGGGGTTCATAAACATCTGCAAAGAAGATTTTATTTGTGTTGAAGTAGATGGGTTTTTTGCACAGAATGGCAATGCCAAGAGTTAAGACTTAATATTTACCTCCAGCTGATACTTGCTCGTTGAGTAGTTGTACATGAGTTCGGCCTTCCTTGTGCTCGTAAGGGGGTTTAGTTATATCCGGTGTATTCACATCGTTTCCTCCTCCAAAAACATGTAAACCACCTTCTGACATGGGAGAAGCTGTCGAGCTCCAGACAAACATGTGAAGTTCCTTTCCATCATCCTCCACCTTTGGAGAAGGTTTTGTCTCGGCGCCCTTTCTAGCAGTCTGAGGAACTCTGCTGTGCATTTGTGACCCCCCAACAGAGCTTTCATGCGCATGCATAGATGGACCGATGGGACCTTGTCCTCTTGTACCATGAGTATGGTTCGCAGCTCCAGGGCCATATTGAGATGGAGGAATGCGGGGAGAACTCATGCCCCGCATCCCTCCTTGGACCTCATAGTTCTCCTCATTTACATTTGAAGCCCTTGGTGTCGGCCCCCTGGAGGAATGAACAGAGTAGACATCTGAACATGTGAAATTCGACTGTCTTGGGCTTCCTGGTCTGTTGTACATGATGGAATGAATGTCATGATGGTTGATGCCATAGTCTCTGGGTGTATTGTTTCGAGAGGAATACACAGAATATATTTCAGCCCCTGTCAAGTTAGAAGGCCTCGGTGTTATGGCCTTGGATGATGGCATGGATGCCAAGCCCAGAGACCTCCTGGGAGAGGCATAGGGATTCAACGCTTGAGACAGAGAAGATGTGGAACGTCTGATGGTCACGCGGATCTTACCATCCTCACCCACCTCAGCTTGAGTTTGGAGAGGCTCTCGACCATTGAGAGAGACTACATCAGAGTCCACCTTGAAAGACACCACGGATGCCGCATTGTCAGGGAACTGCTCCATGACAAGAAGACGAGCAGCCCTATATTCAAACAGGAAGAGCATGAGGGTGTACCATATTATACACTGAAGGACCACGAGCTGCACCATGATGCCACCATAGTACTTTCCATACATGGCAGTGAGCATGGGGATGCCCATGACAAGCGTATTCGGAAGAGTCCCAACAGCAAAGAGGGTGATCATCCAATCCAAGCTTCCACCCTTGCAGAACTTAGCCCATAAACCGAGGGCGCCAAGCACAACAAGTTTGGAGATGGTGTCTGCCAAGAGGAAGATGCCATCCATCTTGTAAGGATTGTTGGTTGAGATGAAATGGAAGGAGAGGAGGGGTACAGCAAACACAGCGACAAAACGATTGATGCCCGAGCATTGAACTGGAGTGAATATTTTCCACCATCTCACAGAGCCATAGGCCAAGAACATAGCCACATAGAGAGGTATCAGGGCGCTTAGTACCGTATATAGGTCCTTCAAGGTAATCATGTTCGCTGCCTCAGAATTCGCTGGCTAAGACTACTTCAGATGAGGAACTCCGCATCTAGCCGAAAATAATCGCTGCCAATACACCGCATAGTAGCATCGATGGCGAACACAGAGACACTCACGAGCTGTAGCTCGTCGCTCGTTCTAAAATCCAACAAGCCGACACCGGAAATCCTAAAATATTTGGTGGGCTCTATTCAATCGAAGCAGAGAATGAACTCCTCCATGAATTGCTGTTACACAGAAAGATGAACCGAGGCTCGTTACACAGCGCAAACTCTCACATGGAAGGGATTTTCTAAAACCAAAAAACAACTGAAAAGAATGCGTCTTTGTGGGGAGATGAAGGATGGGGAGCATCTCTCTCTCCGCGCACACGCACTCTGCTACTTTCTCTCTTACACCCAGGCATACAAGATTCGAGGCAAATGCATGCAAGCGAGCTTCGAGAAATGCAGAAAGCTTAGCGGCAACAGGCTTTACCGAAGAGAGAAAGAGTCATGCATGCTAAGACAAACAAGGCAAGGGAGGAGACAGGCTCCGTTGCTCAAGAAAAATGCTATATAGTCCATGATCATGCTACAGAGGACGCAAACCCAAGCAAATCCAACCTGCCCATTGCCCACGGGCCACAAGAGCCTCGTAGCTGTCTTTGGTGGCTGAGTTGTTGGTGGGTTTGTCTTAAGCCGCCTAAATTTTAGTGTCTTAGTGCTTTAGACATGGAACTCAGAAGATATCCATCCAACACGCAAGCACTAAAACTCATATGTAGACAGCTCAATATATATATGGCTATGTATGTAGGGCATGCAAGTACACTTTCCCTCATAGTTACACACAAATATAATCAAAATTGTAACTTTTCCGACAAGTATGTACACACGTGTGTGTGTGTGTGTGTTTAGTGGCCCTAATATTCAAATATGTGTGGAAAATATTTTCAAGGTATTGTTTGTATGTCTCATATCCACATGGATAAAAGTAGAGTAGCTACAAAGGTTCTTTCTGAATGCCTCCCACATCTCAAAAGAGAAGTTTGTAGTATCTCCTATTGCTCCCATTCATCCTTTCCCATCCACAAAGCATTTGTTAAATGGAGTATCTTGTATTGCTCCATTCATTCTTTTCCTAGTCACAAACCACTTCTTGAATGGACTCCTCTCTCATAAAGTGAGGGAGAGAGAGAGAGAGAAGGGTACAGATGTAGTTATGTTTCTTCTATGTAAGAGGATGCTCATTGTTATGTCTTTTGGCTTGTTCGTTTTCCTGGTGAG